>PVJN01012068.1:0-52317 GCA_004026805.1 Lasiurus borealis | reverse complement strand
TTTATGGTTTTCCGTCTTAGGTTTAAGTCCTTTATCCATTTTGAGTTTACTTTTGTGTATGATATATGTTGGTGGTCCAGTTTCACTCTTTTGCATGTATCTGTCTAATTTTCCCAACACCATTTATTGAAGAGACAGACTGTCTTGACTCCACTGTATGTGTGTGTATATATATTTTCAAATATATATATATATATATTTTGTCAAATATTAATTGAGCATAGTGGCTTGGGTTAATTTCTGAGTTCTCTATTCTATTTCATTGATCTATATGTCTGTTCTTGTGCCCGTACCAGGCTGTTTTGAGAACAGTGGCTTTGTAATATAGCTTGATATCTGGTATTGAGATTCCACCTACTTAGTTCTTCTTTCTCAGGATTGCTGCAGCTTTTCAGGGTTGTTTTTTTTTTTTATTTTTTATTCTGGATAAATTTTTGGAAAGTTCATTCTACGTCTGTGAAATATGCCATTGGTATTTTAATGGGTAGTGCATTGAATCTATAGATTGCTTTGGGTAGTATGGACATTTTGGTGATGTTTATTCTACCAATCAATGAACATGATATGCTCTTCCATCTGTTTATGTCTTCATCTATCTCTTTATTCAGTGTCCTATAACTTTCCACATATAGATCTTTTACCTCTTTAGTTAAGTTTATTCCTAGGTATCTTAATATTTTTGGTGTGATGGAAAAATGGGATTGCTTTTTTTAATCTTTTTTTTTCTGTAAGTTCACTATTGGTATATACACTGATTGGCCAGATTATGATCTCTGAACGCTATCAGCTTCTTAACTCACAGACTATATAATAAAAGGATAATATGCAAATTGTCCCCTCAACCAGGAGTTTGACCAGCAGGCAGGCCAAGCAACCACATATGTCTCCTCCCCCTTGCTAAGCTGCCTGGATCCCACCTATGCACAAATTCATGCACCAGGCCTCTAATACACACACACACACACACACACACACACACACACACACACACACACAGTGGCCAGATTATTATGCATTCAGAGATCACAATAATCTGGCATTCAGTGTAGAAATGCCATAGATTCTTTGGCATTAATTTTGTATCCTACTACATTGCCAAATTCATTTATTAATTTTAATAATTTTTGTGAATAAGTACAGTTTTACTTCTTTTTTTTTCCATTTTGAATGCCTTTTATTTCTTCTTCTTGTCTGATCACAATGACTAGTACTTCCAGTACTATGTCTAACAGGGGTGGTGAGAGTGAGCATCCCTGTCTTATTCCTGTTCTTAGAGGAAATGATTTTAGTTTTTGCCCACTGAGTATGATGTTGGCTGTGGGCTTGTCATGTATGGCTTTATTATGTTGAGGTATCATCCTTCTACCCCCACCTTGCTGAGAGTTTTTATCAAGCAGAATGTTGAGAGAGAGAGAACGCTGTTAGGCTCTCTGCAGCCTCTTAGAATATACAAATCCTCAGCTTTGGTCATAATACTGGCTATGCTCAAGCTTTGTGCTTTGTTTTGTTTTTAATGCATTCTTTACAATTTCACAGTTAATGTCTACTTGCTGGCCTCTGTGACCCAAAAGAAACCACAAGCAGGGATTCTGAGGATGCTTAAGTTAAAATGAAGTTTAAGGTGGTGAAGCAAAATCCGCTGGCCTCCACGGCATCCCTGGTGTTTGATGAAAGGAAGCAGAGCATATTTTTCACTTGGGGGTAAATTCCCTTGATAGCTAATTAGCTCTAAAGTTGCCCCCAGTGTAGTGATATGGATTTGGGGATAGACCAGATCAGGGAGGAGTCTGACAGCTGCTTCTGTCCTTTTTCTCCCTGTGTCCCTCTTGCGCTTTGGGGCCACAGCAGCACCCGGAAACTTGTTAGGAATGTAGACTATGCCCCCCTCACCATCCCCCCCCCACACAAATACTCCAAGACCTAATAGTCTATTGCATTTTGTATTTTACTAAGACTGCCAGTTGATTCATTTACACATTATAGTTTGATAAGCACTGGGCCAGGAAATAAGTAGGTGGTTTTTATGGACTGAGTGTTTCTGCCCACCACCCCACCACCCCAAAAAAAAGCACACACACACTCACCCCAAACACATGTTGAAATCCTAACCCTCAAGATATAGTATTAGGAAATAAGGCCCCTGGGAAATGACTAGGTCATGAGAGTAGACCCTCAAGAATGGGCTTGATGGCTGTTTAAGAAACCATAGAGAGTTCTCTTGTCCCTTCTGGTCTCTGAGGATAAAGCAAAAAGAGAGCTCTTTATGAACCAGGAAGTAAGGTCCCCTCACCAGACCCTGAATATTGGGGCACCTTGATTTTGGATTTTCCAGCCTGCAGGCTCTGAGAAATCAGTTTTGTTTTTTTTTTGAGCCACACAGTCTATGGTTTTTTTTGTAGAACAGCTTGAATAGACTGAAATAATGGGTAAGTCCCAGGAATAAGACTGAGAGAAACCCAGAATTAGGATTATCATGAAGAATTTATTTCTGAGGAAACTGAAGTCACTAGTGGCAAACAATAAGGGGATATCTGTAACATTCCTGGGGGACTGTGTGTGCATGTGTGTGCATGCAGATTGTAGCTTTCTAAAGGAGCATTTTGGAGAATAAAAGGATATTAGAGATAATGTCATGAGACAAATATTTATTTATAATTCCTATATGCCCAGCATCGGAAATAGAGTACAGTGCAAACCTGGTATCCTTCATAAAGAATTTACAGGGAAGATAAATATTGAATAAATATCCCCGCTGGTAATTGAACCCAATTCCTTTGTGGTGTAGGGGTTGACACTGCAACCAACTCAGCAGATAAAATCCTGACTTTTCAGGAGTCTCAGTTTTGCTAGTGATGCCTAATGGAACTTGTAGTTTTTCCCTTTGGTGGAAAGAGTAGCAATGTGACCATTCTAGGTGCAAAACTTGTTTGTTGAATTGATATTTAAGGGATAGAGTAGTGGAAAGGTGACAGAGCCTACCAACCTGAAATAAATCTACTTTGCTTCCTCACTTAGTTAAGTATTTATTGAGTATAGCAATACTCTTGGGGTTAACAAAAGGAGTACTATCCTTTGAAGAGCTTATGTTACCTATAAGTCCACCCATCTGCTTTGTGTGTGCGTAGATTCTGAATGCATGCACATTTTTATAACAGAATGCTAGGCATACAGTGACATGCTCAAGGGGATGATAATGAGAAGAGGAAAAAATGCTTCCAGTTGAAAAATACAGATGGCTTTATGTGTTTGCATGATATTTTTAGACATGAAAATTATGAGCACTATTTCTTACAAGGCTTCTTTAGCAACTAAAATAATATTAGGGGCATCCGATTTCCCATTGAATTATTTACCCAAAGCTATTCAGGGCTACCCTGCATAATGTTTATGCATTTCGTGTGGGAAGTATAATATCCCAGGGAAACCATTTGCACATTTTTTTAACACTTCAAGGCGGTTCATTATAGAATGGAAGTTTGGTTGTTTTTGCTTGCTTAAGTCGTTTATTCCATTTCACCCTCACTCCTACTTTTAAAAATTGCCTTTGTTAAAAAAAAAAAAAAAAAAAAACCACCACACACACAAAACAGCTGTACTTGGCAGCTGGTTTGGAATTGTGGCACACAGGAACTGGGGGATTTGCACAATTAACAGCTATATATAGATACCAGCTCCAGGATGCACATGTTTAACGGTGTGCTGCCGACTCTGTTCCTTGCCATAGACTGATTAAATTCTTATTTACATTTCTTCCAAGTTCTCACAACTCCCATTTTTCTTAAGTTTTCATTCGATGTGTTATCACATTGGGTGGAAGTGAAACTGATGCTGTTTAACTGCCTGTTTTGTCTTCCCTGATGATGTCTATTTTATTTCACATTTTACTTTGATTTTGAAAATGAGCCTTGCCATCCTGGCAAAAATTGCCATTCGCTCCTTGAATTTGTTCTCCCTTCATTTCTAAAAGTACGTACATACCTGTATTTTAAGACTGATGGCTCCGATTTTCCTAGCGGTGATAAAAATGGGATTTTAAATTTAGCAACAAAAGCATAGGCCTTCGGTGAGCTGGGCAAAGGTAGGCACCGGGAAAGGCACGTTGTCTGTCTTCAAAATTCTGAAACTCGCCATTCCACAAAGGAGGCACCAAATAATGCGCTAAATGTGTTGGAATTCAGAATGCGATGTGGTGTCCTGGGCTGGATCCTGGAACAGAAGGCGGGCATTAGTGGAACACTGGTGAAATCTGACTAAAGTCTGGAGCTTCGTTAACGGTAATGAGCCAATGTTAATTTCTCAGTCTTGACAAGCACCGTGATTATATAAAATGTTAACTGGGTGAAGGGCAAGAAGGAACTGTATGTACTAGATCCGCAACTACCTGAAAATCTAAAATTATTTCTAAATGAAATGTTTATTTTAAAATGAAAGGAAAAGGATTTTAGTACAGTCTTATTTGAAAGCTCCTAATCTATTTTTGGTAAGTTATTGTTTTCAGGAAAACACCCATTCTTGTCCTTTCTCCCCCAAGTCTTAGAAGATGTGTGAGGAACTGACTGACCACTGGGGAATGAACTTATCTTTGGTGGATCGGGGCTGTGCACAATATCATGGGCTTATGAAACCAGGCTTGAATTCAGGAAGCCTGACCCTGGTTCCTCACTTGATAATTGTGTAATCTCCAGTCATTTAGTCCATCTGAGCCTCGGGCTTTCCATCTGTAGAACGCATCTATTGTTTTGCTTGTGCAGGTAATGAGAAGACTCTGAGAAGCAAATTTAATTTCTTAAAAAAACTCACCTGAGGATATTTTTCCCATTGATTTTCAGAGAGTGAAAGAGAGGCAGGAGGGAAGGGGGAAGTAAAGAGGGAGGGAAGGAGAGAGGGACAGGGAAAGGGACAGAGAGAGGGAGGGGGAGGGAAGGAGAGAGGGAGGAAACAGAGAGAGAGAGATTGGTTGCTTTCTGATTGAGTCAGATTGAATCTGCAACCCAGATACCTGCCCCTGGCCTGGGAATCAAACCACCACCCTTTGGTGTGCAGACCAGCTCTCCAACCACTGAGCCATGCTGGCCAGGGTGTCAATTTTAAATGAATCCATGCTGCAAAGGTGGACACTCATTGTGCTCCGGGCATGTGGAAAAGGTACTTGAAAGCCATCTGACCAAGTGCACATGACAGCCGAGAGTGAGAGGTACTTCCCCAACTTGAGCCTTCAACAGCCCGAAAACTGATTTTTTATCGAGGAGAGAGAAACAAGGCCTTCTTGATAAAATGTCCAGCGCATGCTTTTTCCTCTTCGGTGGGTGGTCCAAGCATCGCAGCCCGTGGTTGGACTTGGGTGCAGCTGTATGCCAGTAGCTCTGCTCTCTACGTTCCTCCTTGGGGCAGCTTCATTTCTGTGTGTTTTTTTCCCTTTTCTTACTGTACCTCCAAGGGTCTCCCAGCAGCACTGTACTGTTAAGTGTGTCATTTTCTGAGATGGCGCCAGAGCTTCCCCGTGACACCTCCAGGGTTTGCTTTGTCACCCTGTCTCTTTCTGGGTTATTTCAGCACACTTAGCAGAAAGCCTGCAGCGGTGGGATGCTACACCTGAGTTCAGCTGAATTCTGGCCTCGGCAGCGTTCCTACCAAAGAGGGATATGTGTGGATTTTCCCTTCAGGAAAAAGCTAGCTAATATTTGCTCTTATCTTCTTTCGTTTTGCTATGTACCGTCGGAGAAGCAAAGCTCAGGAAAGGGGAACCTCCCAGCAATTCATTCATACACCCATGCCCTGCCCTAGCATTGACTTTCCTCAGCTGGATGCAGGAGATAAGACATCCTCACTCCAGCTTCATCTACACCACAGATGCGCATGGAGGACCTAGGACTCCAGGCCCCATGTCATGTATTTCGAGGGTCAGGGGTGGCGGGTAGAAAGGTGGCTGCCAACAAGGAAGTTACTATCTGGCGAGTCAGAGGTGATGGATTAAAAATTCTCACACTGTAAAGCATTATTTATGTAATCAGTGCCCAACCGGTAGTATTACAGCTTGGTGGTAAAAGTGCATAATAAAAATAACAACAACAATAATAAAAACACACACACATTAAATGAGTTCTTACCAGAAGCTTTATATGCATCATCTCATTTCTGAACAATACTGGAAGATATTACTCTTTTTAGTTTTAAATCCTCGTCCAAGGGTATTTTTTATTGATTTTAGAGAGAGGAAAGGAGAGAGAAGGGGAGAAAAAGATTGATATGATGGAGACATAGCTTAGTTGCCTGTAGCAGAAGTCCTGACCAGGGATTGAACCCAAAACCTAGGTATGTGCCTTGATGGGGAATTGAACCTGCAACCATTTGCTGCATGGGAGGATGCTCCAGCCCACTGAGCCAACTAACCAGGTCAGGAAGATATTACTCTTAAAATTTTGTTTTACAGATGAGAAAATTAGGGATCAGAGAAGTTAAGTGGTTTACCCAAATAAAACTGTAAGAATATGGGAAGTGGGGAGAAAATGATTTTTGTTACGCAAATAAAGAACTGAGCAATGCTTGACATATGTGTTTCCTAATTCATGTTACACATCACACATCAGTATTTACTAATATATACAATTTTCCCCCCTGAAGATTCAAGAATTGGCCTCACATCACTGCCTCACCCTGACTCTAGGAAGTCATTATGTATTGAGCATGGTTGGCATGGAATATAATTCTATTTTCCATCCAGTGAAGGAATGTTTATTGAAAGAAAGGAGGATAAACATATCTGGGCTGGGGTAGTCAAGGGACAGCTTCACAGATGAGTATAATTAAACTTAGTTTTGAGAGAAAGATGTTGGGTTTGGATAAGCAGAGTTCATTATGATACTCGCTTCATTATTGGGGCCTACTGTGAGCCAGCTCTTGCCCAGGGCTGCTGTCCATTCATTGAAATCCCATGGCATTTCTACGAGTCACATACCATCAGCATCCTCATTTACAGATGAGAAACTGAAGCACAGATTACGGTCCTTTCAGGACAAAGCCAGGATTCTCATCCAGGGAGTGTGGATCTAGAGCCTGTACTCTTAATCGGCACACCATTCTGTTTTAATGGGCAGAGATGTCTATTCACTGGATTACTAATGGGCTCAGCCTAAGTGTCTGGCACGCAAGTGCTTAATATATAGCAAATGAATGAATACCTTCTTGCTTTGGTCAAATAAAAGAAGAAAGGTGTTCCAGATAAAGGTTGTTTCTTTTTTTAAAAAATATATATATTTTATTGATTTTTCACAGAGAGGAAGGGAGAGAGATAGAAAGTCAGAAACATCAATGAGAGAGAGACATCGATCAGCTGCCTCCTGCATGCCCCACAGTGGAGATGTGCCCACAAGCAAAGTACATGCCCCCAACTGGAATCGAACCTGGGACCTTTCAGTCTGCAGGCCAACGCTCTATCCACTGAGCCAAACCGGTCTTGACAAGGGTTGTTTCTTTACGGGACATTTGGGCTAGCCTACGGAGTATGAACTTTGTTTGGTTTGCTCTTATTATTGAGGTCTTCATTCTGTCTCTATTCAGGTTTGTACAAGCCATCTCTGCCATATTTTAAGCTCCCATGTAGTGAAGATTATGTGTAATTACTTAATGGTGAATTGCAGTCTAATGAAATACCATGCGCCTAAGTTTTTCTCATAAACCCTTTGTGTAGTGGGTCAAGATTAAATACATAGTGTCTGTGGAAGTGGAAATGGTTAGATTTAGCTGTAGAAATCAGCATGAAGAGGTGGAGTCGTTGTGGTTTGGAAAGGAGCTGGTGAAATATCTGATTCTAATAATGGCTTAGTTATTGACACCTATTTGTTTTTCCTTTCAAAGTACAAATGAGCAAACAGCAGTTTAGATCATTGTAATACGGTATTTGGATTTTTCTGAGCAACTCATGCTTTGGGTAAATCGAAGGCATTTGCATGCATTTCACTGTATTACCATTGTAAAATGTTGTATCTACATCAAGATGATTCTCATTAAGAATTCAGCTGTACGAAAAGACAGAATTGGATCAAAAGTCACCTCCAATCGTTCTCCACTGACCATTCAAAAGTATATTTCTTTTCAAAACCTGAGAAAAATCCTGTGTCTCAGAAAATTGAATTACTCCAAGGAGTTTTTGGAATACTGCTAATAATAAAGTCAGGAGAAATGATCCCTGGATTACCAATGGGCTGAGGGTGTGAAAAGCAAAGCCTATTAAGAACCAGTGGGAATTCTTTGTAAAATAAGGCAACTTCGTGAATGCCTGAGTGGCTCTGATTACCAGGGGGGATTGTACAGTAAATCAGTCTCTCTGAAGATATTTAGCTTGTTTAGTTCAATGACATTTTCACTCATAATGCTTTTTATTTTTCATCTCAGCCCAGGAGAGGGTATCTCATCTCAGCGCAGGTTACGCTTTTATGCTATTTTGTTCTCCCATTTATAAACACTTATCAGGGTGATAAAACTGGGAATTAAACCTAGCAGTTTTGTAAATGAAAGAGTCTGTGGCTGGTGCTAAAATACGCATCGGGGCCTCATTTGAAGAATTAACTAGGATTAAGGAACAGCCGCTTTTCGTGGGAGCTTCTTTCAGGAGCCTCTATATATGAACATGCAGGAAAGCAGAGCTGATGGTCACTAGGTGGACAGCATTTGGAATAAGCTCTGGGAGAGAGATGAAATAACTTGGACATAATGGCATGTAGAGTTGATTCAGCTATTTTTGTGTACATTATCTCATTGGCATCCCCATAACAGCCCACATCAAGGAAGGTGCTATTATCCTCAGTTTACTGATAAAGAAATTGATGCTCAGACAGATTAGATACCCTAACCTCAGGTCCTGCCGAGAGTAAGTGGGAGCAGATATTCAAACTCAGATTTCTCTCACTACAAAGACTGTTCTCTCTCTCTCTCTCTCTCTCTCTCTCTCTCTCTCTCTCTCTCTCTCTCTTTTTAAAAATATTTTATTGATTTTCTACAGAGAGGAAGGGAGAGGGACAGAAAGTCAGAAACATCGATGAGAGAGAGACATTGATCAGCTGCCTCCTGCACTCCCACACTGGAGATGTGCCTGCAAGCAAGGTACATGCCCTTGACCGGAATCGAACCTGGGACCCTTCAGTCTGTAGGCCGATGCTCTATCTACTGAGCCAAATCGGTCTCGGCCAAAGACTGTTCTCTCAATCACTGGACAGCTAATGGATAGTGATTCCCAAAGGTCTGTTTGTTTGGCATAAGTGCATCATTGTCCATGCTGGGCCAAGCCTGTCTTCTCAGGAAGTCTCGATGAGTTGACTCCTAATTCTTTCCCAGCATAAAACACACCTCCCTGAACTTGCCACATAATTCAAAATGTACTAGCCATTCATTCTATTCTTGCATTCTGTAAAGTTCAAAAGGATTAGTTATACATCAAAATGAGGGACGGAATTGGGTAAGGGAATGGAAAAGCACAAATTTGAGTAGCAGCTCTCCTTACCAGCTGTGCCTCTGCCTCCGAGAAAGCTGTCTAGTCTCTCTGAAGTTCAGTTTCCTTGTTTGAAAAATGAAACTTAGACTAGTGAAGACCAAATATTTTTGTAAAGATAAGTAGAGTAATATCTGTCAGCATCTAGCCCTTTGGTGGTATCAAGAAATGGATGCTGCCTGGGCCAGTGTGGCTCAGTGATTGAGCATTGACTCTGAAATCAGTAAAAACATATTTAATAAATAAATAAATAAATAAATAAATAAATAAATGGGTGCTTGATGGAACGAGATGGGTAAGGCATAGTCTCAATAAATGCATAGTGGGGGAAAGAGAGCAGACAAGTAATCAGTGTCAATCCAGTTCCCTCAGCTGAAATATCAGGGTAATAGTACCATTTATCTCATAGGATTGTTGTGAAGGTAAAATGGGATAATGTGTAGAGAGCACTTAAAATAGTGTCTGGCATATAGTAAGTGCTCAATAAGCACTTATTAATAATAGTAATTATGAAGTGCTCAAACATAGAATTGCTCTAGTATTATGGTTTCTCAGAAGAAAAAGGGTCAATCACTGGGCTAAGTCAGAGAAGTCTGTGCAAAAATAACATTTGAACTCGGTCTCAATGCCCGTGGAAGAGCCTCATGCTGTCCACAATTCTGCGCCTGCTGGGTAATTTTATAAATCAACTTTAGTGCAAGGGAATGAAGGTTGGTGATGGCAGGGCTGCGGGTAGGTACTGATTTAATGGTGGAAGGGAAGTAATGTCATTGCCAACAAAACTCAAAACTTATGAAACAAAACAAAACAAAACAAAAAACCTAACACAGTATAGATCAAAGGCACACTCTCTGTCTTCTTTGCTGCTGATCCTCTGCATTAATAACATCCTTTATTAGGATCCTCTGCACATGATTTGGAATATAATTCTTTGGGATTTAATTACAGTGGTACCTCGAGATACAAGTTTAATTCGTTCCGTAACCTTGAGGCGTGGGATACTATGAGACGCTCGAGTCGCGGTAAATTGGTGGGTCGTGTGCAGCTGGCTGATCGGTGTGATTACTCCTATCTCAAATGTTGCTCGTATTTCAAAGCAAAAATCGCTCACTCGATGGCTCGTATCTCAAAAATCTCGTATGTTAGGGCACTTGTATCTCAAGGTACCACTGTATAAAGTAAGGCATAATGTGACAAGCAGATCTCCATTCAAATTCTGCTCTGCCGCCAACTAACTTGGTGATCTCAGGATAATTACGTTGCCTTTCTGAGCTTTCATTTTCCCAAGTCTTCAAAGGAAGTAACAATAACATAGCTTGATGCATTGTAAACACTTGAGATAATATACATAAAGTGTGTGATGTTTGGTAGATTCTCAGAAAAACACTATTTAATTATCTCTACTAGTATATATAAAAGCCTAAGCCACCTACCGACCATTTGACTGGACGCTATGACACACACTGATCACCAGAGGGCAGATGCTCAATGCAGGAGCTGCCCCCTGGTGGTCAGTGCACTCCTACGGCAAGACCATCTCTCAGCTGACTGACAGGTGCCAGGCACTGGGCTCACTCACAGCTGGCAAGTGCAGCTATGGCTGCGTGACCTCTCCTGCCTCTGTAGCAGCCCGCTGGGTGGCAGCAGGCACAGCAGGGCTGGGAGGAGCAGGAGTGGCAGGGTTGGGCTTCTCCCTGACCTCCTGCTGCTTGGTGCACTACTACACCCCTTGGGGGATGTTGGACTGTTAGTTTCAGCCCGATCCTCTCCACATCTTACTGTTTTGGAAATACTGAACATTTACTGGCTGGTGTCCACCAGCTGCAAGTAATGAGTGCAAAGGAACCCCAGCACAGTTCTGACAGTTTACTGTGATACTGGGTACAGTTCCTGAAGAGCATTCCCCCTTAGGAATTGGAGTTAGTTCTGTCTAAGGGTCCCTACTGCAGGGCAATCAGTAACTTGCCAAGATCACACAACCAGGAGATGGGCAAATTAGAAGTCATGGGTGATCTGTGTGATTCCCGAGTGCTGCTAATGAGTATGCCATATGCAGTTAAGATTTAGATTATGCATATAATTTTCAAATTAGCTAAGAGGAGAAGGAAGAAAACAAAACATCAACTCCCAAAGCAGCAGAAGTTAAATACAGGCACGCCTTGTTTTTTTGTGCCTCTCTTTATTGAGCTCCTCAGATGTTGCAGTTTTTACAAATTTAAGGCAAGACCCTTCCACCAACAAAAAAGATTATGACTTGCATTATTGTAATTCTTGCTCCATGACAATAGTCCGGGACTGAATCCTTAATATCTTGGAGGCATGCCTGTATTCTATAAGCAAAGTGTGTTATGCATGATGATGCTGGTAGAAGTAAGAACAGAAGGAGTTAAAGAAGAGAGATGACCAGGCCAGCCGGTGTGGCTCAGTGGTTGAGCATTGATGTATGAACCAGGAGATCATGGTACAATTCCCTTTCAGGGCACATGCCTGGGTTGTGGGTTCGGTCCCCATTGTGGGGCATGCAGGAGGCAGCCAATCAATGATTCCTTCTCATCATTGATGTTTCTATCTCTCTCTCCTTCTCCCTTTCTCTCTGAAATCAATAAAAATTATTGTTTTAAAAAGAATTGAGATGGGCAAGAGATGGAGTTGAAATGACTGCAGAGGAAAAGTTACCTTCAGGTATGCAGACTTTTTCCAGGAGGGCTTTCTGCATCTCTTGCTATACCTGATCCACCATCTGGTTTCCTTCTGTTCCAGCTGAAATACAGCCACCATCTCTTACTTTTCTCTCGGCATTAAGCTGCCCGTCTTTCACACTCCAAAACAACATGCAGGGAACACTTCATTTTCTTATTTATTTATTGGTTTAGCTATATGTGATTGATTTGTGCCAGCTCCATGAGAATAACAGCTGCTAAGTCTAAAGAATGTTGTAAGAATGTGAAGAATTTTTCTCTCTCTTTGCTAAAATGATTATGGCTTGAGGGAAACTTGGGAATGAGTGGTGAGAAGCACCTTAGCAGAGAGGAGAGTTGTCCTTTCCTGGACATAGAAAATTACACGTGAAAACACTCTGGATTGGGATAATGCAAAAAAAAGAAGCAGTGAATTAGATCATGCTTCCGAGGGTTTTTATGAAGAACACACCATGAGGCCTCACATAGCTAGTCAGCTTCCAAGGTGTCCTGTCAAGGGTGGGTGGCCTAAGGCCCTAAGGCAACTGTACCAGCCTGTCCAGCTCCACCAGTGAGCTCGGACACTCAAACTGGGAATTAGACAAGGTTTGTTTTACTATTGAAGGGAGTGAGTGGAAGAATTATTTGACCTTGACTGGGCCACCAGAGAGAGGGAGCTACTGTATGCTCTAGTGAGGAAGAGAGAATGTAGCAAATGTCCCTTTTCCAGAATTGCTCTCTCCCTTCTGTTTGCCTGGCATACTTTTAGTTATCCTTGAAGCCCCAAATAACCGCTCTCCTTGGAAACTACCTTCCTTGGGCAGACTTCAGCACTTGCACATTTGTCCTTGAAGGGACTCCATATGTCACCATGATTTCTTGACAAGTTTATATCCCCTGCCGGAGTCGATGTGAGATTGTGAACAATGACCTACTCTAGTAAGTGAATTTATTGACTCAGGTGCTTTCAATAAATGTTTATTGGACGAATAAATGTTGAGAGCTATATGCATCGTAGCCATTACCCATTGATTCTTTAGGCAAGGTCACCTGAATTCTCTTTGTTTCGGTGTGCATATGTAGAGACTGCATAGACCTCTCATATGTCTGCTCTGATCACTAGTTAAGGTGTCATCTGGGCTTCTCCATGGTCATGACAAAAAGAACTTTAACCATATGTGACTATGGCCAGGAGCCATTAGGAAGACTGCAATACCTTCAGTTGAAGGAGGTACGAGAAGATTCAGGACCCAGCCCATTAAGCAGTCCTTCGCTTGGGTTAGTGCTAGAGTTAACTGCAATGAGAGGTAACTAAACCTAGGTTTTGAGATGTTCTTCCCCATCTGCAGACGACATCTGAGGATAAAAAGTTTGCTAATCATAGATGCTCCTTGGCAAATGCCTATTGCAGTAGGACCTCTAGTTCTTTTTAACCAGCCTCTTACAAAGCAAAGTAAGGGGCAAAAGAGTAGTGGGAAGAGAAGATGAGCATAAGACTGCAGGCACTAAGAAATTTTCCTGGCTAATGAATGCTCCAATAGTTTTAAGTATAACTATAAACTTCTTTGTACTAGGTCACTTGCAGAAGAAAAACATAGAGTAGTCCACCTAACCAATTACAATGGGAAAAATATTAATTACTTTTAGGATGCTTATATAAAAAAATCAAATATTTTACCTATCTACTGCTCTCACGCATATTAATAATTTCCAGCTTAAGGCTTATGTCTAAAGCAGTGGTCGGTCGACACACCGCTGCTTGCGAGTCACATGCAGCTCTTTGGCCCCTTGAGTGTGGCTCTTCCACAAAATACCATGGCCTGGGCGAGTCTATTTTGAAGAAGTGGAATTAGAAGAAGTTTAAGTTAAAAAAAATTGTCTCTCAAAAGACATTTCAATAATTGTACTGTTGATATTTGGCTCTACTAACTAATGAGTTTGCTGACCTCTGGTCTAAAGGATAGGAGCATCTAGAGTTGATTGTTGACATATGAATCAATTTGAACTACATATGATGAACCAAATTATTTAACTTCCATATTCCCCTCCTTGCCTTTTTCTTTGGATTCAGTATACCTTGTTTCTGTGGGACCTGGAAGGAAGAGGAGTGATCACAGGAAACAGAGCCAGCACAGCAGTAGAGAGAGATTTATCCAACGCCAGTTTGTGAGTGCAGGCCGGCAGCCTAGCGTGTTTTGGAAAGAACATGGACTTCTCAGTCAGACCTTCTTGAGTTTGAAACCCAGCTTGTCTTATAAAGCCATCATGATAGGTAACTAAGAACAATCTCAATAGATAGCAAGGTCAACGCTCAGGTTGCACTTGTCCTCCCACAGAGTTTTTTTTAGTAATTCCCTGCATTCAGTTTCTTTTGCTGCATAACAAGTTACTACAGATTTTTCTGCTCAAAGCAACACACATTTATTGCTTAAAAGTTTCTGTAGGCCATAATTCAAGGCACGGGTTAGTTGGGTTCTTTGCTTAAGGCCTCACAACTCTGTTATCTCAATAGAGACTCATGATCTTCTTCCAAACAACAAGTGGTTGATGCTAGGATTCGATTCCTTGTGGTTGTAGGACTGCGGCTTTGAACATATAGAGCCTTCCCCCAGTTGCCTGACATGTGGACCTTTTAATAGGCAGTTAATAATATAGCAATTTGCTTCTTCAAACTCAGCAGTAAAGAAAGTAAAAATATATATAGGCAGTCCTCGAGTTACGTTGGATTCAACTTATGTTGTTTCGTGGTTATGTCACCATCTACCATTTATAGCATTTATGAAAAAAAAGTTCTGTCATTTCGACGTATGTACATATGTCCTTTATGCTTTTTTACTATTTATTTACCACAAGTAAAGGTTAGGAATTGTTATCTTTCTTTTAATTTTTTTTTACCGTTTCACTTTATTACTGCTGTGTATGTGCTCCATGTGTGTGATGTAGGTGGCTTCTGATTAACTGTGAAAATATTATTACATTGCACCATAGGAATGGATCTCCAACATAATCCAAGGAACCACTGTATACATATTTATGTGTATGTGTATTAATGTAACCACAAGAGTAACACCGCATCATCTTTGCTATATTCTATAGGTTAGAAGCAAATTACAAGTCCTACCCATACTTAAGGGGAGGGAATTATATAAAGATGTGAATACCTAGAGGTGAGGAAGATTGTAGGTGTCATCATAGGGTCTGTCCACCATATTCTCAAAGTGCTAAGCCTGATACAAATCACAGTGTTCCTTTCTGTGCTGGTTGCTAATTTGTTCAGTAACATTAACCTCACCTTTCCAAGGAGATCAGAGATGGCAAACACTTGGGAAATGGTAAGCTTCTTTTGACAACTCTCACTGTTCTAGACAAAGGTAACTGATACTGATATAGGACTTTAGTAGTCTGTAGATTTATACTCAGTCTTGGAATTCTTTGAAAGACAGTGCGGAAGGTAGAAGTTCCCATTTGATCAGAGTTGGCAGATGTTATAAAACCTACTTGCCACCCTTGATCTACACTGTACATCCTGGTGGGCTAGGAACACAGGTTTGCCCAGCAAAGTAGGAAGAGAACCGATTTCAGCCCTGGACCTGAGGTCCTTAATACGCAAGCATCTGCATGAAGGATTATGATGGTTTATGGGGACCTAATAGGAATTCCCATGAATCAAAGGTGTCCTTTACTCTGTTCCCTAACAGGAAAAAAAAAGACGAAAACATGAAAACTAACTGATGACAATGTAATAGAACACAATTAGGTTTACAAAGGAAAAAGAAATATAGGTTGTATTACTAGAGACACGGTTCACATAACTAAGAGACTAAGGTCCCTCGGGAAGGAGAAGTATCTCTGTAAATAAATTTCTCTGGTAATATTTTGTTTGTATGCCTCTCCATGTGCTGTGGGATTCATTATCGTGCCTTCATGATTATATGAGTGAATTACTAGGGATGGTATTATTCTCATGATATTTGCTGAGCTTTACAAGACAGAAAAGAACACCCCGTGCCTGTCCTTGGGCACAATTAAAATTAGGGGAAAACAAAATTCATGTACAAGGCAGAGTTTATATGAGACAGCATAGACATATTATTGATCTAAGGCTTATTTGTTTTAATACAGGTCCTTAGTCCTGGACCATCAGTGGAAAGCATTATATGAGTAAGAGCGATTTTAGCAAGATCTTGTCCTTCTGGTTGCATGAAGGATTGCTACAGAATAAGAAACAAGGAAATAATAGTTTACTGGCAAAAATGAAGAAAATATATATTCATCTATTTTATCTAACTATATATAGGTACATATAAATATATGTAACTAGGTCCTATGGAAAGAAACTATGCCTGGATATGTTTTCAGTCGTAAAGGTCTGGCGCAGTGCTAGATACATAGTAAGCATGTCATTAATGTTTAAATTTCTCAGGGGCAGAGTTTGGGCACTAAAATGCCAGTATTTAGCTATAGTCATTTAATCTGAAGGAATTGGAATTGTCAGAAAACTCCCAAACCAGTCCTGCTAAATCAAAAACTTTTTAATCCCAGAAACTTTCAATGGTGATGCCCCTATCTGTTCTATGATTTTTAAGCAAATATTTACAAACCCATTTCATTTGTTTCCAAGGCTGTGAGAAATAAATGGGAGATCTTTCTTAGATTCTAATTATGAAATGAAAGAAAAAGGAAATTATTGGGTTTGTTTACATATAATGCAATGCTGAGAAAAGGTTAGAAAAATATTCTTGAAGCAGGTTATCCTCTTCTGAGCCATGGGGAACGTGTTAACTGGTTACAATAGTAGTTATTTGGGGCTTCTGAAATGAAGGACCACAAACTGGGCGGTTTATAACAACAGACATTTATCATCTCACCGGTCTGGAGGCAAGAAGAAAAAAATAAACGCATCAGCAGGGGAATATTTTCTCTGTAGGCTCCAGATGGGGATCCTGCCTTCCTCTTCGAGCCTCTTGTGGCCTCCAGCAATCACTGGCATTTCATCACTTGTAGACTCTTAACTTCGATCTGCTTCCATCTTCACAGGGCAGCCTTCCTCTGTGTGGCTATATCTGCGTCCAAATTTCTCTTTTATTATAAAGAAACCAACCTTATCTAGTATGGACTCATCTCAATGTGATTACAACTGCAGGGACCCCATTTTCAAATAAGATCACATGTATAGGTACTAGGCATTAGGACTTGATCATATTTTTTTGAGAGACACAATTGACTTCTCTTCATCACCTCTGCTTGGCCTTAGGGAAATCAGGGGTCTGGTGCCGAGTGAGTTTCCCACTTCTTCTTTGGACTAAACCTTGTGTGCACAGGGGCTATTGAAGAGAACTTCACAATATCCATGTACTTTGTCACTGGATGGAAACGTGTCTTGGAGGAAAGATGGATCCTGTTTCTCAATTCTTGTTTGTTAAAATTGGAGGATATGCTGACTGAGAAAATAGTGGCCAAATAACATAAGAGCATTTGAGACTGAAGAATGTTTTGGAGAACTTTATGTTATTTATTTGCTAGATAAAAAATAAGAAATTAAGAGACTGAAGTGATTGTTGAGTAAATATCCAAGTCTAATTGGAAACTAGTGGCCAAGTAAAGACTAGAATTGAGTCTTCCTTACTCCAAGTACAGTGTATAAAATATATGTATATGTATACTATACATATACTATACATATACATATTTTTCTTAAAGAAGGAAACTATAAAAAAGATTTGGATAAAGGGGATAAAGTAAGGGAAGGACATGGTGTATTCAGAGAGAGAGATGGAGAGAGATACAGCTTGGCCACTGGCTTAGTGGTTGAGTGTCAACCTATGAACCAGGAGGTCACAGTTTGATTCCCAGTCAGGGCACATTCCTGGATTGCAGGCTTGATCTGCAGAAGGAGGCATGCTAGAAGTAGCCAATAGATGTTTCTATCTCTCCCTTCCTCTCTGAAACCAACAAAAATATATAAAAACAGAGAAAAGTGCACAATTTTGGAGAGATTTTAAAGTGTGCTATCTAAATCCTGGCAAATTCCCTCCACTTTAAAAAGCCTTATAACTTTCTCTTCAGTCATTAGAGGTAATGTGTTTCAAAAGGAAGCAGCAATCAGGGTACATATAGAAAGGAAGTATTAATCAAAACAGTGTAGTTTCATGAGGGCCCTTTAATAGAACCCTCCTGTGGTTGAAAGCTATATTAATGCTTATCTTACCTCAGTCTCCTGGGCTTTGTTAACACTTTGTACCCCTTCAGTAAGGCCATGTTTGCTAATTGTGATGAACACCTTCAGAGGCGGCACCATGGAGCAAGGCTGGGCAACCCCAGCTCTAATGGGCTTGCTTGTGGGCTCTGGAGTGAAAACGACCTCATGAAAGCTGCTGCGAGACAGTTTTGGGGAGGTCTGATAGGAAGATTTACTGCTGCATTTGAGGGATCGATATGTAAGCTATTTAGTACCTCCAATGGGTTCCAGGTGGTTCCCCAGGGGGTGCAATCTAACCATCATCCACATAAATTTATCTGTCCCTTAATAAGGCCTATCACTGTCTTTTGAGAGCCTCAATGCCCAGTTTTAGAGGTAGGACAAGCACACATGAAGTGATGAATGAGCATTAACTGCTGAGTTGCATACTTCTGATGGCCTATTGAAGTTATAGCAAGACAAGAGACCCAAGGAGGCTGCCATGCTCAGAACTGAGGAGGCGAAAGTAGCCAGATTTGAAAGTGCATTAAATTAAATATATTTTACATATGTTATATATATGTGTATGTGTATGTTGGAGATTCATTCCTATGGCACGATATAATGTGATTTTTGCCATAAGTTGGAACCCACCTACATAAGCACACACGTCACTCACATGGAGCACATATACAGCAGTATTGAAGTGAAACAGTAAAAATAAGTTAAAAGAAAGATAACAATTTTTGACCTTTATTTGTGGTAAACGAATAATAAAAAGCATAAAGCACATTTGTACATATGTTGAAATGACGGGACTTTTTTTAAATAAATAAATGGGAGATGGCTACGTAAACATGAAACGTTGTATGTCAAGTCCAATGTAACCCAAGGACTGCCTGTAATTGATTTCAGAGATAAAGGGAGAGAGAAAGAGAGATAGAAAAATCAATGATGAGAGTGAATCATTGATTGGCTGCCTCCTGCATTCAAGGAGGTTCTTTTCTCTACTTCAACAGTGTCCTTCAATTTCTACCATGTAGTTTCCTGTTTTATTTCTGTAACTCATTTTCGGTCATGTTTTCTTCTTATTTCTCATAAATACAGAGGCCCATACCAAACCCTGAGTAGAGGAGCACTATGAAATGTTGTATAATCACACTAAGTTACATGAAGGTGTGTTTGTTTGCCCTTGAGGAGTGAGGATGCCAGAGTCAGACTGTACAGGCCTCAGCTGTTTCACAAGTGCAGACCCCCTAATTCTAAGTGGGTGCTTTTCCTCCTCAATGTTCAGTGCCCTCAGATGTAGCCTAAATTATTATCCTAGCTCCTGGGAGTAGTGGTGGGAGATTATGTGGGGCTCAAAACTATTGAGCCTTGCTGAGACCGGTTTGGCTCAGTGGATAGAGCGTCGGCCTGTGGACTGAAAGATCCTAGGTTCGATTCCGGTCGGGGGCATGTACCTTGCTTGCGGCCACATCTCCAGTGTGGGGAGTGCAGGAGGCGGCTAATCGATGTTTCTCTCTCATCGATGTTTCTGACTTTCTATCCCTCTCCTTTCCTCTCTGTAAAAAATCAATAAAATATATTAAAAAAAACACACAAAACTATTGAGCCTTGCAGGGCTGAGATTTCTACCCCCTTTTTTCCTGTGCCCTTCCTTCCAAGGAGCCTAGGGAAGAGGGTGTGAAGCATCAGCCAAGGAGAGTTGCCTACCAGGCAGAACCTGGTAATTATCTTTTCCACAAAAGTACTTCGTGGGGACAGGCGGATTTCTGGTGGCAGGATAAGAGCACCAACACGGAATTCAGTTCTCTCCCCGACTGTGGTTATAGACCTCACTCAACTTTTTTTTTTAATTTTTATTTTAAGTTTAGAAGCTTCAGTCAAGAACCACTAATTAAGTTGTGTACTGTAGTCTTTTTCAGCTCATGGGCTGTTGCTAGGCTGCAATTACTGCTCAGCACCTTTCCTCAACATTGACGTCCAAGCCTGAACAACAAATTGCAATCATTTGTTTTAGATTGGTTTCATTCAATTAGTGTTAATAATCCATGTACTTTTAAAATTTTTTTTTATTTGCATGTTTTATGGCTGCTATTACTTAGTTTCTATGATGTTTCCCAGAAATATGCAATTAACTATGCCAGATACTATATTATCTGGGCAATAACACTGAATTAAGTATCAGGACTGAAATTTAAGCCCTGGTAGGTTAGAAACAGTTTGTGACAAAGGATCAGGAGGTCCCTTGGGAGAGATGGCAATATTTCTAAATATCTATCTATCTGCCTACCTATATGCATACAAATATTTATATGTATGTTTGTATGTATATGTGTTTAACAAAAATTAACATATTGTATTTCCCTTTTGAAAAAATGAGAAATATTGAAAAATAGACAAAGAACCTTAACTGCTGTGTTACTCAGCATTTATTAATCAGAAATAATTGTAATTTACATTCTAGTATAACAAGCATTCTTCTATACATAGGAGAAACACACTTAATTTTTTTTAATATTTCTGATTTTTTACCTAATATCCTAATATATAAAAAGACAAGGGCTATCATGACCAAAACAACTAGACAGACACCAAACAGCAGGCTGAGTGGGGTGAGCAGGCCGGCAGTGGGGTTAGTGAGATATGACCAAATGACTGAACAGCAGGCTGCGTGGGGCGACCAGGCTGGCAGAGGGGGCAATATGGGGGCAACCATGCCAGCTGGGGGGGAGTTGGAGCAACAAGCTGGCAGGGGGGGCACTTAGGTGCAACCAGGTTGGCAGGGGTGGGGTGGGGGCAGTTGAGGACAACCAGGCTGGCAGGAGGGGGCAGTTGAGGGTGACCAGGCTGGCAGGAGGGGAATTAACGGTGAACAGGTCAGCAAGCAGAGGTGGTTAAGGGTGATCAGGCTGGCAGGTGGGGCATTTAAGAGTGATCAGGCAGGCAGGCAGGTGAGCAGTTAGGAGCCAGAGGTCCCAGAATGTGATAGGGATGTCCGACTGTCAGTTTAGGCCTCATCACCCCTAAGGGGACCCAAATTGGAAAGGGTGCAGGCTGGGCTGTGAGTACTGACCCTTGCATGAATTTCGTGCATTGGGCCTCTAGTTTTATTATAAGCAAACCCCTGTTATTAAAATTATATTTATATTGATTTTTTTTTTACAGAAAGGAAAGGAGAGAGATAGAAAGTCAGAAACATCAATGAGAGAGAGATATCGATCAGCCGCCTTCTGCACGCCCCACAGTGGAGATGTGCCCACAACCAGGATACATGCCCTTGACCGGAATCGAACCTGGGAACCTTTCAGTCCGCAGGCTGATGCTCTATCCACTGAACCAAACTGGTCTCGGCCAAAGCCCTAAAAGCTTTTGGTCTTTTTACACAATGTTATATGTCAAATATATCTCAATTTAAAATATCTTTGGCTTTATTATCATTTTAAATTATATGTATTATTTTCTTAATTATCAAAGTAATAGATTTTTTGCTGTAGAAATTTTGGTAAAACTTAAAAATATAAGAAATAAAAAATAATCTCTGATCCCTCTACTGTAGATTATATATAACCTACAATCCCACTACTCACAGCTAACAATATGACATTTTAATCTTATATAGATATTAATGAACTAAATAAAACATAATTTCAAACAAAACAGAATCATATTGCATTTATAGCATCATTGTCTTTTTTCCCATTTCAATTTTATTGTGAGTTTTCCACATGTTACTAATTGTTATTTGATTTTAAATGTCTACATAATATTATATTGTGTGTTAACTAATGACAAAACATAAGAATCTAATAATCAAGCTAAATTAAACCAAGAATTCATTCAGCTGAAATTTGTGCCTGAACAAAGAGAATAGTTTGGAGTTTTAGGGATATCATAGTTTCTTATATGTTATACAGATCAAATATCAAAATGTATCTTAAATAGATCCAATTCTATCACTACTGTTGTTATGTTATGACTATTAATAGGTATCACCTATTGATCTATATGTTTTAACTATTATGTATATTATCTAATTAATATACATAACTCTTTGAGGTAGATGCTATTATGCTCACTTTATAGCTGAGGAACTTGAGAGTCAAAAATAGAGACTAAAAAACTCATTGTTAATGAGTAGCTAAGTTTATATTGCAACAGTCTAATTCCATCATCCTTGCTCTTAATCACTACATGGTACCCATTTAATATTATCAATAGATTCTTCTATATCTTTTCTGAATGTATTAATTTTCAGCTTATGTACTTCATGGATAACATGATTGATAATCAATATTTTCATTCCACATCTAATGTGAATAATCCACTCTGCTCAATTCTGTTGAGAAATACACAGAAGCAAAAGCCATAATACTTGCTCAAGATCTATAATCTCATTAGGGGTGAATTGCATAAATATGTACACAGTTGAGATTAATAAAATACTTAAGCATCCATAGAAGTTACTAGTACAGAAATAATTTCCAAATTGGTATTAGGGTTCAGAAGAATAAAATGTCATTGTGAGATGAAGTCTGCCGGGAATATTCTACTGGATAAATCAGTATCTCTGATGCAGGCAATAAATAACTGCTGGTTATCATAAAACATTCTCTTCTTAATTTGAAGGCATTTTGATATCCCTGAACTTGTTAAACAAGACCATGTTTGAAAACTTTATTTTAAAACCAAAGGCCTGATGCATGAACATTTGTGCAAGAATGGGCCTTCTGTACCCTGGGTGCCAGCACAGCCTGCGCTCCCGCCAGAGCCACCTTTCCACCTTCCCGTGCTTCCTAGAGGCTGGGAGCAACTGGGGCGGTGCAGAACGCTTGCTTCATTGCCATTGCCATGATGCAAGCATCCTGCCCCCTGGCCACTCAGCACCTGCATATGCAAATTAACCCACCATCTTTTTTAGTTAATTTATATACTCACCCATGATTGGCTAGTGGGTGTCCTAAAGATACAGTCAATTTGCATCTTATTCTTTTATTAATGTAGATGATTCTGCCCAGCTAGTGTGGTTCAATGGTTGAGCACCAAACTATGAACCAGGAAATCATGGTTCAGTTCCTCGTCTGGGAACATCCTCAAGTTGCAGGTTCGATCCCCATTAGGGGGTGTGCAGGAGGTAGTGGATTAATGATTCTCTCTCATCCTTGATTTTTTTAAAAGTATATTTTATTGATTTTTTACAGAGAGGAAGGGAGAGTGATAGAGAGTTAGAAACATAGATGAGAGAGAGACATCAATCAGCCGCCTCCTGCAACACCCCCTACTGGGGATGTGCCTGCAACCAAGATACATGCCCTTGACCAGAATCAAACCTGAGACCTTTCAGTCCGCAGGCTGAAGCTCTATCCACTGAGCCAAACTGGTTTCAGATTATCCTTGGTGATTTGTCTCTCTCTTCTTCTCCCTCCCTCTGTAAAATCAATAAAAATATATTTTAAAAAATAAAATGGTTTTATTTGGCCAGTAAATAGATTATATTAACCCTTAGGGACTCACCAAGAACAAATCATATATCTGATCCAAGAGTTTGTTGCAGACAATCACATAACCACACTTAAGATGACATTCTGGGGTGAAATACAATCTCAGAATTATTTTATGAAACATACATGACTATTTTTTATGCATAATTCTTCAAGAATGTATAAATATGATGCTATCCATATTTAGAAAATGCAAGTTACCTGCTGGACCTTTGCCACATTTTAATTTGATTCTCAAATCAGTGGTGAAACTAGAAGTCAAAGTCAGTGTTGTGTAACTTCAAAGGGCCTGCCCTTTTTTATTTGACCCTGTCTCTGACTAAATGTCTTCTTTGTGTAGATCCTTATATCTCATAGAGACAGATATAGTTCTCCTAATGACCTCAAAATTTTATAAACCAAGCCAGATAATTATATAGAAAGCATAGAATTTAGAGAAATTCATTCTGATAACTATGCAAAGAAATTTATAGGTCAATGTGGCATTATATTTAATCCATTTTTATCTTATTACACATTTGCCCCAGGATATGAAATGTATACTGACACACAACCTGTGTCTTAGGTAGTTATTTATTTTTCTTTGAATGATTCCTCTATGAAACAAAATATTGGTCAGCAGAGAGGATGAAAATGCTCCATGGTCCATCTCATTTGCTAGGATTCCTGACCTAAGTCATGAAGTGTGTAAAGGAATTTGAAACATTGAACTTTGGAGCTGGTGAATACCTGGGATTGTTGAGTCCAGTGGGTCTCAAACTTCTGTGTGCATCTGTGTTCACCTGATTGGGTCCCACCTTTTCTAATGCACTAGGTCTTAGGTCAGTGGTTCTCAACATTCCTAATGCTGGGACCCTTTAATTCAGTTCCTCATGTTGTGGTGACCCCCAACCATAAAATTATTTTCTTTGCTACTTCCTAACAGTAATTTTGCTACTGTTGTGAATCGTAATATAAATATCTGTGTTTTCTGATGGTCTTAGGCGACCCCTATGATGGGGTCAATGGACCCCCAAAGGGGTCGCGACCCACAGGTTGAGAACCACTGTCTTAGGTGATGCCTGAGAAAATGCATTTTAACACATTTCCAGGTGATGCTGATCTGGGAACTGTGCTTTTAAACCGGTGCACTAGTTTTAGCTTTTCTTTTTACAAATGAGAACTGAGATCTTCATATACATGCATAAATCAAACCCCTTCCCTGCTAAAAGCCCTTCTGTGATTTCATATTACACCTAGAAGAAAATCTCAAATCCTTATTATCCAGAAGACCCAGAGTGCCAGGTCCCTGCCCATCCCTCCACACCATAGACCATATAGAGACTTACTGGACTTCAATCTAGTCATTCAAGGGCCGTGCTGTTACTTGAGCATAAAAAGCAACTCACATGGGCATGACACCTAGCAGAGTGAAGGTTTGACTTATAGAGGCATTTGATCTCATCTTTCAATGTGATGCTTGCCATATTTGCTTGGGTCTCCAAATATATTTAACAGCCTCATTATTTTTTAATATAATTTTATTGATTTTTTACAGAGAGGAAGGGAGAGAGATAGCAAGTTAGAAACATCAATGAGAGGGAGACATTGGCCAGCCGCCTCCTGCATGCCCCACTGTGGAGATGTGCCCGCAAGCAAGGTACATGCCCCCAACCGGAATCAAACCCGGGACCTTTCAGTTCGCAAGCCGACGCTCTATTCACTGAGCCAAACTGGTCTCAGCTAACAGCATCATTCTTAGTGATTGGTCATCTATACTTCCACAGGATGAGTCCTTCTTGATTTCTCTATAAATTTTATCTGGAAGAGAACTTGATCCTCATTATAATAATAGCTAATGCTTATTCATCAGGTATATACCAGATACTGTGCCAAGCAGTTAACAAAATTTATCAGATTTAATCATCATAAAAGCTCTGTAAAGTTAAAGGTAGTTGCTATTCACATCTTCTGCTGCTTTTTTAAATTTTATTTTATTATTTTTACTAATGAGGGGACTGAAGCTTAGAGAATTAAGTAACTTTGAATGTCACACAGCTAATAAGAGGCATTTTTGAGATTTAAACTTCAGCTTCAGGGTCTGGGGTCTTCATTTCTAGACAGTAAATGATACCACCTCACACTTATATCCTGAAATAACTGCTATGTTTGTCTAAACAGCATTGACTGATAAAATAATGGCAGCCTTTTTCCTGGATGGCATTTTACTCACCATCTATCAGAAAATCAGGTGGTACCTTCAGAGAGAGAAAGGAGAGATTTAACTTGAAAGGGTGCTTACAAGGACAACTGAAGAGATTAAATTGAGGTTAGGCATGGTCACATTAAAACCATTTAATATCTCAAGGTATCATGTCCTTTGGCTTGATGATTGAAAATGTAGGAGTCAACAGAAGAAAGGCATTTGGTTTCCATTACATGCAACATTTTATTTTTTAAAAATATGTTTTATTGCTTTTTTACAGAGAGGAAGGGAGAGGAATAGAGAGTTAGAAACATCGATGAGAGAGAAACATTGATCAGCTGCCTCCTGCACACCCCCCACTGGGAATGTATCCACAACCAAGGTACATGCCCTTGGACCAGAATCGAACCTGGGACCCTTCAGTCCTCAGGCTGATGCTCTCTCCACTGAGCCAAACCGGTTTCGGCAACATGCAACATTTTAATTGTTTTTGAAGGCGATTTATCCCTCTTCCATTTTCAATAATAGAAAAGTCTAATACAGTGAGATTGCCTTTAAGGGTAAAGGCATTCCACAAGTAGCACCGTCCCATGGGGTGATAACAACAGAATCTCTGTTAATCTGAAGTTAGAAGAAAAATAAAAACAACTCAGCAGACAGTGTTTCCTCAGTGAAGTTAATTTTGGCCAAAAGTCAATCATTGGTCAGATGAATGAATGATCTCTGTAATTTGTAAGGGTCAGAAAAAATGTGGAGCAATCTTACTTTCCTCTTAAAGTGGGTCTGAAGTATGATGAGTGTTCCAGGAGCACATATTGCCAATGCTTTGCTTGTTTATTTGTTTCTTCTTACCAAACTGCCTGAAAGTATCACTACTTTCTGAAATTTTACAGTGAAAAATTCTCCTTTTGTCCTTCTTTCGTTTCTTTTTGTTTTTTTCTTTCCCTCTCTTATTTTCTTTTTCAAGCATTACTTCCCTTAGTTACACTTCCATTGTGCCTGTATCTATATCTAATCATATTCATGCATGATTAGATTCATGAACATAAATATCCAAATTCTCCATAAGTTGTTTCATAAATGCAATGCAGGGCTACTACTCAAAATCCCAACAGAATTTTTCATGGAAACTGAGAAGATGAGGCTATAATTCATATGTTCAAGGGACCAACATAGTCAACGCCATTCTTGGGAGTGGAAAAAGGAACAAAAGACTTGTGCTTGGGCTAATGCTCTAACCACTTAGCAATACCAGACAGGTCTAGACTTATTTTATTTCATCAGAAATAATCTGAAACACATACACCAAAATGTTAGGAATTTTAAAAAGCCACATTATTCATTCTTCCTGCTTGAATGAAATATTTCAAAATTAAATCAAAAACCAGGCAGCCTCACTGAGATGTGGATGCGAAGTACTCAGGTTTGTTCACTCAGTTCCTGCCCTTCCTGTTCTCGATGGGGCTGATTAAAATGATATATGACCACAGATAATAACCGCTCAGATTCTTTGGGAAAATGTCAACAATTGTGAATGTTAAATTCTGAAATATCAAGGGTCAACTATAGACATACAAAACCAACTAAGGACTTAAGGAATAAAAATGAAAACACAATAAAAACTGTTGGATACAGAGTTCAGAACAATATATAATCTTTTCTTCTCCTTTAAAACATACGCTAGAGATTGGATTTAGCCTTCCTGAGGGATTATCGGTCAACGTGAGGAACTGCCAGCCCCAGATTGTACAGAGGGAAATATAAAACTAAATGAAACAAAATCTGCTCACGGGAAGGGAAAAGAATATACCACAGAATGGCCGCACCTTCCCAAATACATCTTCAACTCCCCAAACAGTCTTTCCATCCTTGACCTTCTCAGTGGAACCCTCTCCTTAAGCAGCTCCACACATCTCTGCAAATGTTAGAGTGACATTTGGACTGGGCTTGTGTGATCCGTGCTCCGCTCCTCCAGCCTCCCGGGGGTCTGCCCAACTGCAGCACCAGGCTGTTAGCCTAGCAGACCTCTCCTCCCAGAGCAAGCACTAACATTTACCAGCTACAGTTTTCTCCATCTTCAAATATTTCCTCTAGCCCACGTGACAGGGATCCAGCTCCTCCATAGACAGGGTCTGACGAGAGGAACTTAGAGGAGCACCCTCCTTTACGAATTTTTAATGTGTACCTTTCATTAAAGATTTGACTTGTGTTTTAATTGGGCTTCCCTCTTAGGATTCTGATATGTTCAGGAAAAATTAATTATTAAAATTGCACACTCCTGATCATTCTCATCAGTGGAAACTGGAAAAAAAAAAGCCTCAGTTGGTGAGGAATGAGATCTGTGCTCATTGAAATCTTAAAGAATACAGAGTTGGCCAGGAAATTGTATGATTATCATTATTTTTAAAATATGTTTTATTGATTGATTTCAGAGAAGAAAGGAGAGGGATAGAGAGATAAAAGTGTTAATGATGAGAGATAATCATTGATCAGCTGTCTCCTGCATGTCCCCTATTTGAGATCAAGCCCACAACCAGGATATGTGCCCTGACCTGGAATTGAACCATGACCTCTTGGCAGGGCGAGAAATTGTGGAATTATTAATCATAACTGTAGACAACAATCATGGACCCTTGCTTTACTTAATATATGCTCAGGACTAGTTTAGTCAAGTCTTTAAGAAGTCAAGGTAGCCTCTTTTGTTTGTTGTACCCCCAGTGCCTGAATTGATGACAATTAATGGAATATTTTTCCTAATGAGTCATATGCTAATATTATCCTTATTTTACTAAGAAGGAAACTGAGTTACAAAGCTAGCAGGTGCCAGGCTGCCTGTACAGCCTGAGAATTTAATTATTTTGCTAAAATCTGTACTTATTGATGCACATGTGTCAGAAATGTGTGATAACCTTTGGCAGATAGAGTTATAAATTAATAAGAACACAAAGAAGACAAGTGAGAATCACCATTAGGCAAACACCACAGTAATACTGTTGGAGAAAATATCAACTGAATCCACTGGTGGATACGAAAATTTGTGGGCAAAAGTGTGAGGAGAAACAGGCTTTGTATAGGCTCAAAGCATCTTTCCAAGAACCCATATCAGGAATGAGATCTGTGCTCATTGAAATCTTAAAGAATACAGAGTTGGCCAGGAAACTGTATGATTATCATTATGTTTAAAATATATTTTATTGATTGATTTCAGAGAAGAAAGGAGAGGGATAGAGAGATAAAAGTGTCAATGATGAGAGATAATCGTTGATCAGCTGTCTCCTGCATGTCACCTATTTGGGATCAAGCCCACAACCAGGATGTGTGCCCTGACCTGGAGTTGAACCATGACCTCCTGGCAGGGCAAAAAATTGTGGAATTATTAATCTTAACTGTAGACAATCAATGGAATATTTTTCCTAAGGAGTCATATGCTAATATTATCCTTATTTTACTAAGGAGGAAAGTGAGTTACAAAGCTAGCAGGTGCTAGGCTGCCTGTACAGCCTGAGAATTTAATTATTTTGCTAAAATCTGTACTTATTGATGCACGTGTGTCAGAAATGTGTGATAACCTTTGGCAGATAGAGATATAAATTAATAAGAACACAAAGAAACCCATATCAAGTGTAAAGGAAAAGACCATTATTTCGTAAAGATCTGGGAGATACCAACCTTCTGAAGTAATAATAATAATAATAAAATCACTAGTAACAAGGCATGTCAGCATCACAAATCCCTTGATATAATGCTGTGAGAAGCACACAATGTCATTTGCATGGTATTTTTGCCAAAAATGCATAACCTCACCCAGATGGTGTGGTTCAGTGGTTGATTGTCGACCTATGAACCAAGAATGTATCTGTTGATTCTTGGTCAGGGAACGTGCCCTGGTTGTGGTCTCAGTACCCAGTATTGGAGGCAGTTGATCAATGTTTCTCATAAATGTTTCTATTTCTCTCCCCCTACCCCTTTTTCTCTCTCAAAAATCAATAAAAATCATATGAGAAGTACATAAACCACTTCAATCATTAGAAAACAGCAAACAAAACAAAACTGAAGACATTTGATAAATTATCTGACTGGTATTCTTTCTTTCCTCTTACATATATATATATTTTTTTGCAATTTCATTACATTTAATATTATTCTCTATAGAGGACCAGTGCACAAAATCTGTGCATGGGGGTGTGTTTCCCTCAGCCCAGCCTGCACCCTCTCCAATCTGGGACCCCTTTAGGGATATATGAGTGCCTGTTTAGACCTGATCCTACTTATCACAATCCAGGACTGCTGGCTCCCAACTGCTCACCTGATTCCACTAACCACTTCTGCCTGCCAGCCTGATCACCCCCTAACCACTTCCCTGCCAGCCTGATTGATGCCTAATTTTTCCCCTTCCAGCCTGTTTTCCCCTAACTGCCCTCCCCTGCAGGCCTGGTCCCCTCCCCCCAGCTGCTCTCCCCTACAGGCCTGGGTCCCCCCCTAACTGCCTTTCCCTGCAGAACCAGTTGTTCCCAACTTCCCTTCTCTGCTGGCCTGGTCATCCCTTACTGCCCTCCCCTAAAGGCTTGATTGCCCACAACTGCCCTCCCTTTAAGGCCTGATCCCTCCCAACTGCCCTCTTCTGCTGGCCATCTTGTGGTGGCCATCTTATGTCTACATGGGAGCAGTCATCTTTGACCACATGGGGACAGCCATCTTGTGTGTTGGAGTAATGGTCAATTTGCATAATATTCTTTTATTAGATAGTATTAGATAGGATAGTGGCCTGGTAAACAGGTGGGAGCCAGCTGGTTTGCCCTGAGGGGTATCTTGGGTCATGGTGGGGGTTCCTTTAGAATGTGAGGCAGCCTGGGTGAAGGCCTGTGGTGGTTTGCAGGCTTGCCATGGCCTCTGGCAACCCAAGTGGAGGCTCTGGTATCTGGGATTTATTTATCATCTATAATTGAAACTTTGTAACCCTCAGAGGAAGCCAAGGGAGGCCAGGGCAGGCAGAAAGCTTGGCTTCCTCCATTGCCGGGGAAACCCAAGCCTCCTATTCTCTCTGGGTTGTAGCTATCTTGGTTGGGTTAATTTGCATACTAGCTCTTGATAAGCTTTTGGGCGTGGCTTGTGGGAGTAGCAGGGGTATGGCCAATTTGCATATTACTCTTATTAGATAAGATTAGTTTCAGGTGCACAACATTGTGGTTAGGCTATCATATACTTTAGAAAGTGTTAACTGGTGCTCTTTATTTATTTTTATTTACTTATTTTAAAATTAAATCTTTATTATTCAGATTATTACATTTGTTTCTCTTTTTTCCCCTCCATAACTCCCCTCCACCCAGCTCCCAACCCTCCTTCTACCCTTACCTCCCTCCTATTGACCTCATCCATAGGTATATGATTTTTGTCCAGTTTCTCTCTGTACACCCCTCACACCTTTCCCCTTGAGAATTATCAGCCCACTCCCATTCTGTGCTCCTGATTCTATTATATTCACCAGTTTATTCTGTTGATGAAATTTTTAATTCACTTAATTTTTAGATTCACTTGTTGATAGATATGTATTTTTTGTTCATAATTTTTAATGTTTTACCTTTTTCTTCTTCCTCTTCTAAAAGAGTACCTTTCAGCATTTCATATAATACTGGTTTGCTATCCAGCAAAGCTATCATTCAGAATTGAAGGGCAGATAAAGAGCTTCACATATAACTGGTGGTCTTTAAAAGAATATGAAAGACAAGGGAAGATTAGGAAACAGATTGGATAAGTCTAAGGAGAAATAATTAATGCAATGTGGGTTCTTGAAATAGAAAAAGAACATTAGTAGAAAAAGTCAGAACATTTGAATAAGAACTAAAGTTTACAGTATGTAAAATGCTATACCAACTTTAATTCCCTATTATTCATAGTCATACTATGGTTATTTAAGATGTTAACATTAGAAAAAGTAGAGAGGTATAAGAATGCTTGGTATAATTTTTGCAAATTTTTATATTAGTAAGTATATAAGTTTCAAATAAAAACTTTAAAACAACAACACAAATGAAGTAAAAAATGAACAGGAAATATATTTGCCTTCAGATTTGCTTGCAGCATCAAGAGAGAAGCAAACATGTAAACCAAAATGAAATGCATATGAAAACAATATTATAGATCCTGCCTGTAACATATGTGAACCAGGTTGAATAGGTCTTGGAGAAGCAGTGGTCAGTGTTACCTACAAAGGGGTTGCATGTAGCCAGGGTAGGCTTTGCAGAGGTGATACTTGAAGTTTTCTCTTTATCTGCCATCTGTGCTATTAAGCACCTACTACTAGCAAGTAGCTACATAGTAGTAAGCAAAAAAAAAGTTTCTGCTTTTATGAAGCTTATTTTCTAGAAGGATCTAATGAACATAAGAACAAAAAACATATTAGATATTTTAAGTGCTGTGATGAAAAATAAGTGAGCTGATATGATAGAATACAGCTGAAGAGAAAGGCAGTTGACAGGGAATACCTTTCTGAGAAGATGATAGTGAAGCCATTTGGTCCAAGGCCTAAATGAGAACAGCCATCCAGGCAAAAAGATAAGGGAGCAGGTAATTCCATGCTGAGAAGCAGGTTGGCTGAGTGCCAGAATCCAAAAACAGGTTAGTGTGTTCATATTCAAAGAAATAAAAGGAGGCCAGCATCCTGGACTGTAATGGACAAGCGAGAGGAGTAGAGAGGAGCTAGAGAAGGAGGGTGACCAGGTGGCTTTATGTCCAAGCTAATAAGCTCTCTTTTGAGTAAAAAGTGGTGCTATTAATAATTACACCAAGACTATCAGTCAAATGTAAGTATCTGGGCCAAAGCTAACACATGAACATCCTACAGAAAGGGAACAAATCATGTAGGACTCTCTTAGGCAAAGCAGATAGGAAGTATAAAAGCATTCTAATTAATTAGGAAGGCATGGGAGGTTCTAGCAGGAGAAGGAAGTGATGGCTCTGGATGCCTTGTAGAGAATGGGCTTGAGAGAAAAGAATGAAATTGGGAGCAATCACTAGAAGTCTATGTAGAAGAGGAAGGGGCTTTAATTAAGGAAGTAGACATGAAAAAGGAGATAAGTGCGAGATTCACTCAGTGTTGAATGCAGAGTCACAAGCCTTGCTTACTCTCACTAGGTAGGCCAGGATCTGCCAGCTGGATAAGTGTAGAACAAGCACATCAAATTCAAAGGCTAATATGGGCCAAATAAAAAAGGTTTAAGGGTATGTGGGCCACACAAAAATAAAAGCTTACATTTTCATAGAAATGTAGGTTTATTTAGCTAGAGATGTGATGAATACAAAGGGATGAATTAGTAATTGTTAACATAAAGTAATCAAACATTTTAATAAAAATTAATATTTTTTTCTTGAACATTAAGTTAACAGACACTGAATAACATTACAAATTAATAAGCGTAACACAAATAAACTTATTTTTCTTGTTCTCCGAAAGCAAAATATTTCCTGTTGTGCACACCAAACAATTCATACAAGACTAATGATGTTGCAATTGGCTGCTAAAATATTTGCTGCTGGTATTAGTGGAGAGAAATGGTGTGCCTGCATGTAAGGCGTGTAAGGGAAATGAATGCAACATGATTATAATAATCAGTCATTAGTGAATATTGTAGTTTGTTATTAGTAACTAGAGGCCTGGTGCATGAATTCATGCATGGGTGGGGTCTGGCTGGCCTGCCCCAATAGGGGCTGATTTGGTCCTGGCTGGCAAAGGGGAGGGGATGTGGGCGATTGGTTGGCTGGCCCTGCCCCCAATTGGGGTAGGGGAGCCAATTTGGGATGGGGTCAGCTGGGGTTAGGATCTGTGGGCAGTTGGGGGAGCCAATCAGGACCCTGATCAGGCTGGTTTGCTGCCATAGTGCATGTCATAGTGACTGGTTGTTTCAGAATTCCAGTCATCTGGCATATATATTCATATACATACACACACCTACATACACACACACACACACACACACACACACACACACACATATATATATATATATATGTATATATATATATATATGTATAACAGGTTATTGCAAAAATTAAGTTCTGAATTTTTTATTAAAATGTTTCTTACATACCATTATATTGGCTGGGCCACAGATATATTCATTGTGGGTCACATGCAGCCCATGGGCTGTGAGTTTGACATGTTTGGTGTAGAACATTCCATACACAGAAAGCAGCAAAAGCAAAGGCATAGGGGCAGCATGTAGTCTCACCGTCAGTAGTACATTCTATGACAACAGTAAAGAAGTACAGTGCCGACAGAGATTATCTGGGCTGGAGATTATCTAAAGGATTTAGAATACAATGCCACACCCTAAGTGCTGTGGTGGCATTGAAAGTATTAGACTTGAGCATGCCTTGTGTGGCTCAGTGGCTGAGCATCTACCTATGAGCCAAGAGTTCCCTAGCTGGGCTACAGGTTTGATCCTCTAGGAGACATGCAGAAGGTAGCCAATCAATGATGTCTCTCTGTCTTTGATGTTTCTATCTCTCTATTCCTCTCCCTTTCTCTCTCTAAAATATATAAATATTTTAAAAATATAGCCAAAACCAGTTTGGCTCAGTGGATGGAGCATCGGTCTGTGGACTGAAAGGTCCCAGGTTCGATTCTGGTTAAGGGCATGTACCTTGGTTTTAGGCACATCCCCAGTAGGGGGCATGCAAGAGGCAGCTAATTGATGTCTCTCTCTCATCGATGTTTCTAACTCTTTATCCCTCTCCCTTCCTCTCTGTAAAAAATCAATAAAATATATTAAAAAAAATAAAGTACTTAACTTGAAAATGACACGATTTGATTTGTTTCTAGCCCAACTACTATCTATCTATCTATCTAAGCTTAAGCTACCAGACAACTGGACAACTGGTTGGTAGCTGTGATGCACACTGATCACCAAGGGGCAGATGCTCAATGCAGGAGCTGCCCCCTGGTCAGTGCACTCCCACAGCTGGAGTGCCACTCAGCTGACACATTGGCGCCAGATGCCAGGCTCATGACTGGTGAGTGCAGCTGCGGTGGCGCGAGAACCTCTCCCACGAATACTTCCCCTGCATGCCCCTCTGGCTGCAGCAGGTGCAGCAGGGCGGAAGGAGTGGAAGTAGTGCCCAGTCCAGGCTCAGGCTCCTCCCTGGCACCTGCTGCTTCATGTATCACTTGTACAGTGCGGGATTGACGCAGACAGCAGGCTGGGGTCTGGCAAGCTGGTGGGTAAGGCTGGGCTGTGGCAGCATGGAGGTCCATTGATTCCCATAGGCTTGGCTGAGGGACCCCACTGGTGCACGAATTTGTGCACCTGGCCTCTAGTAGAATGATAAAATTAAGAGGCGGCAAAAACAAACCTCACAATGGATAGAACTACTCTTTTTTTTTTAAATATATTTTATTGATTTTTTACAGAGATGAAGGGAGAGAGATAGAAAGTCAGAAACATCGATGAGAGAGAGACATCCATCAGCCGCCTCCTGCACGTCCCACAGTGGAGATGTGCCCGCAAGCAAGGTACATGCCCCCAACCGGAATCGAACCCGGGACCTTTCAGTCCGCAAGCCGACGCTCTATCCACTGAGCCAAACCGGTTTCGGCTAGAACTACTCTTTGATAGCAAGAGAAATAAAACAAGAAACCAGAAATATCTGGAGAGTGGTATAATAAGGTCAGGGGCCTTTTTTTTTACTAGAAACTATCCACAGTCATCAGATACACCCTCTATTCTCTCGTGGTTTACAATATAATTAAGTGTTGACTCAGGGACTTTGGAACAGTGTCACTGAGTCATCAAGAAGCTCAAGAGAAAAAGTTAAGAGACCAATTAATGTCCTGCACCACATACCTTTCTTCTGCTCCAGTGCTATTCTTGGCCCTCTTTTTCCCAAGTTTTAGTCATACTAGTAACTCTCGGACTGGTGTGCCTCACAGGCAGTTTGGCAAGCTCAGCATGGTGACAGAGCCAAGTAACTCGTTCCCTGTAGACTTATAAACTCACCAGCTGTGGGCCGCTAATATAACTCACAATACACTTCGCCAGGCCTATAAAACAACTTTCTGTTTGCAGGGGAATGAGGCACTGACAAGAAGAAGTGTTTGCAGCTTAATTTTAGCTGTGTTCTCCATTGTTGCTGCAGCAGCAGCCTGTGTGTGATGCATCCTTGTCATCTTCCAGACAGTTACAACTGTTTTTCTCTTTGTGTTTGGCAAGCTGAGTAGAACATTGGGCTTTGCTTCATATCCAACCCAGGATCCTATTACCTTGCCGTGTGATAATTGTGGTGTGCACCTCCATCTTTAGGGACAAAGGCATTGAAACATCATTGTTGAGTACTCCACAATGTTGGCTTATATCTGGATGACATTATCTGAGGTTTTACTCTTCTAGATGGAGTTCTAATAAAATTATAGCAATATAGTGGTAACTCGAGATATGAGTTTAATTCGTTCCGTAACCTTAAGGCATGGGAAACTATGAGACACTTGAGTTGCGGTAAACTGGTGGGTCGTGTGCAGCTGGCCGATCCGCAAGATGACTCCTATCTCAAATGTTGCTCGTATTTCAAAGCAAAAATCGCTTGCTCGACGGCTGGTATCTCAAAAATCTCGTATGTTACGGCACTCGTATCTTGAGGTACCACTGTAAAAGGCTTCTTTAAGGGGAAAATTTGAGATATGTCACCTATGTATATGCAGTCAAATCATCATCTTTCAGTTGACTATTTCTTTCTTCCTATGTCTTAAAATAGCTGCTTGCCATTTATATCATTAGGCTAACAAGGTTACTCTAGCCAGTCTTTACCCCAGGTGACTATAGCTAAAATCAAAGCTCCACAAGGGCAGAATTTTGTTTTTCCATTTCAAGATTCCTAGAACTGTGCATGGAAACATGACACCATGTGTTAAATAATAAGTCCAACTACTGACATAGTAAATCTACTCCACTGATTTGGAAGGGGATGCCACAAATAGTGTAGTCTTCCAAGAAGAGTGTGTTCCACTGAGCATTGGCCAGGGCATCCATGAACTAATGTGTCGATCTGAGACATTGAATAGGATCAAACATTCATTCTAAACATATGTTTTTGCAAAACATATATGGAATTCAATTCCAGTGCTAGTTTATTAACCCAGTGACTCTAGATTCTACTATGCACAAATGTAGACTTACTAGTATAAGATTTCCCTCTAGAATTATCTTTTTCCTCTTTGTTACATCCAATAGAAGCGATGTCTTTTAATTAATATCTTGTGCAAAGTCTGCCACTATCACAATTCTCCTGTATGCCTTTCTATAGATAACTCTGCTTAAGTGATGTTGGAAAAGAATATACATATATATACACATATATGTTGTATATATCTTATATATGAGGGTGGGAAAAAGCAGCTTAAGTTATCAGCCATCATTGCCTAAAAGATAAGTCATAGCATAATAATACTAATGCAAATAATATAATAAAAGAATAAATTTTGATTTGCATATTCACAATTGTTGTCCACTTCTGTATATACCTTACATATATATCAACAATATTTTAAATCAGGTCAATAGATCTTTGGGTATCTATAATAATAAAAGCCTAATATGCTAATTAGAATGGACAGCCAAACAACCTTTTGGATGTCACTCTGGACGTCCTTCCAGACAAAGCCATGGTAGCGGGGATGAGTCAGGTGAGTAGTTAGGGGTGATCAGGCAGGCAAGCAGGCAGGCTGGCAAGTGGTTAAGAGCCAGTGGTCCTGGATTGCTAGAGGGATGTCCGACTGCCGATTTAGGTCTGCAAAGATTGGACCTAAACTGGCAGTCAGACATCCCCGAGGGATCTCAGATTTTGAGAGGGTGCAGACTGGGCTGAGGGACTGCCCTGCTCACTTCTTACGCTGTGCACAAATGTTGTGCACCAGAACTCTGGTTGAATATAATATGCTTTAGTGTGTGGATTTATTGAGTTATCTGTTTTAAAACATTGCTGAATTTGAACAACTTGATTTTGGAAGCAGGGTCCCAAACAGAAAAAAAAGGAGAGGTCTTTAATATCTCCATAAGAAAAATGTCAAGATCTTTAAATATTAACTCAGTTTCCTCAATTATCAAAAAAAGGTTTGCATGCAAGTAAATTTTATGTTTCTAACTCTAAATTTCCATGCAACTCAGAGGTAGTAATCTCATAACTTCTGTGCTATTTCTTTTCTATTAAAGTGACAAAAGAATGATTTTACACTAATAAGTTAGTCAGAATTTTGGAAATTTCTCCATTGGTTGATTATTCTAGAAGGTTTATTTTATATTCCTAGAAAATTTGATTTGGTTCGTGTTGAAATAATGGCCATGTTTCTTCGTATAAAAATATGTATACAACTGAGATTTGGTGAGTTGGTACACTGTGGAGCAGTTGACAGATGGGAAGAGTCAACTGCTGTCCTAGAAGACTTGTTGCTGTGGTCTGTTCTTAGACACTATTAAAACCATTCCAGTGAGCACAGCTGTGTGCCGAACAGTTCTCTGAGCCTTTAACCCAGTCATTTGGGAATCTAAATACCAAAAATTAGCCTGGGAAACTTAACAAGGACAGATATTTCGTTGCCCATTAATCATTTCACTATATCATTTCAATGTTATTGTGTAACAGTGTTCTAAAAAACCAAAGGTAATAGGTATACAAATCCATAGATCCTTACCTGTGGTCAGTCAATCCTGTTGATAGTTCAGAAGTAAAACATTTATTCAAATTGTAGTGTCCAGATATTGTCAGTGACACTGAGAGATAAATATATTCTCTGGAATACTGACAAGAAGACTATAACAGCAATCTGTGGATGGAAAAGAAAGTCTACAGAATAGGGTTGTCTGTCTTTCAGGATGAATAGCATAGTTGGACCAAGATAGTGGGTTCAATCACTGAATAGAGTCTGCCCGTGACTGTTATGAGCCATGCTTGCCATCGAAGGTAAATATAAAAGCTCTCACTCTAGGGTTCTCAAGAGAAATCTTTACCATGATTGGGAAAGTAGATGCCTTGTGTAGGGAATTTGAGAACAGAATAAAGCAGAATTTCCATCTAATGTATCTACCTAATCAAACAGGACTTCATAGTGAAGAGGAAGACTAACAAAGCACTGTAACTAACTCATCACAATTACAGTTCACTTTACAGTTTGCAGAATTCTTTAAAACATTTTTTCTTATATGATTTTTAAAAATATTATTCAAAACTACAGAGGTTAGAGAATATGTGGCTTCCCCAAGGTTGCGTTCCATAAGAGGTGATACTAGGCATAAATATGAGCCTCCTGACACCTCAGCTCTTTCTGTTGACCGGTCCCACCTCTAATATGGAAGTAGGCTCACATGGAAATTATGGGCCATCTTTAGACATCAGAAAAATTAAAACACACAAAGCATTTATAGAGCATGCAGTGATATCAGATATTTGGATATTTTCATGTCAATGCTTCAGTTTTCCCTTATGATGATGGATATCTATCTATCTATCTATCTATCTATCTATCTATTATCTATTGCAACTTTGGACTCATTCTACACCCTTCTATGCCCTTCTCTATTTAGCTTTTTTCCATATAGGTTATCCTATATGGATTGCATTAACATGTTTCCTTGTCGTCTGTATTTCAGTTGAGTTTGCTCATTGGGAAGCACCAAAGGGAGAAGAGAAGGAAGGCTAAGAATGAGGTCTGGATATGTAATTTCCTATCTCTTTCCCTGTGATGGTTACTACTGGCTGTGCCACTTGACCTAAGGCCAATTTCTTGTGAGACATACATAACTCGCTCTCTTTCTCTCTCTCTTCATCGTGGTTCTGGCAATTGATTGGCCTTCCCCTTGCTCCATCAGGGCTAGTGAAGTGGTCTTCTCTTAACGGTTCTGAACACTACATTACTCACTATCCCTTACCTATATACCTTTGTAAATCTTACCTTTATTAAAACTTCACCAAATGGCAGAATTTGAATGGGTCATCTATTTCCCATTAATATTGTGATTGATTCAGTGTTATTATTATACATGCTATTGAAGGGGAAACTGAGGCCCAAGAATGTTTACAGTTAAATACCTTGCAGGTCTAAAGTTCCATCAAATCTTCTAACTCCACGCTTATATACTTACAGTGGCAGGAAGCACACTGAGCATTGATTCTGAATGGGAGGCTGACATGAATGTGTCATTAGAGCTCTGCACTATACATCTTTATTGAATTGACTTAAAGGGCCAGAGACATTCTCAGGGACCCACCACAGTTATTTACAAATGTTATGTTTTAAAATTTCATAAAATTATACATTTTATAAACCAGGGTTCCTGTAACCCTGGTATCTGAAAGTACATTTGTGTTTTTCTTAAAGTAAGATATGTCAATAAATAATTTCATGATTTTAGAGTGGCCTAGTTGTTGGAGAATGAGAAGCCAGCATGATTTTAGGTAATGACGGCATTATGTTGAGACTGTGAAAAGTTAGTTGTTCTTGGCCTTGTCCCTGGGAGGGAAGACATTACCTCACATCATTTTTGTTGATTCTCTGGAACTATTGGCTACTGTTGGGTCTGTTTGTAACTAGAGATTTATGTTGCTCTTGCTGTTATAAAATACAGATTTAGAACCTGGCAGACATGCCTACATAGATTTGCACACTGTTTAAGATCAGCCCAGTTTGGGAGAGGAAGCAACCTGTGTTTTTTGGAAGCTTTGTCAGAATAAAACACACTTAAGGAATGGGTGAGGCCAATAGATGCATAGCAGGAGGATGTCTTGAAAGTATACAAAGAGAAGAGGGTGAGAGAAGTGATTATTTAATGATATTTTGCTTACAAGGTTGAACATGAAGAGTGTTTTCTCTCCATAGGAGATGGCTCATGTGCTGATGGGAATATAGTGCTGGGAAGTCTGTTTGGTATACTCAGTGCAGAATAAGAGCTGACAAAGACTACTGCATGAAAGCACATTGCTAATTGCTCATAGTACTACATGAATGTCAATGGATCCTTTGCATTTGTTAAGAAAAGTACATCAATTGTGTTGTCTAGACTTTTGTTTACCTTTGTCCTATTATTCTCTACTAATCTGGCTTTATCCTTTAAGGTTATAGTAAATATAAATACTGTCACCTCCTGTTATGTATAGATAAGAAAAATCTTTGTACCATTCACTTCCTACAGTTCATTTTCCCTATAGTTTTATTTCTCTTCTTGATTAGGATTTCATCATATCTAATACAATATGTGCTTATCCTAAGAATAAAAAACTATTAAGAGCTGATTATTTTCTGGCTTTTTTTTTTTTTGGTGTTAGATGTAATCGTTTGATTATGGTAAGCAGTGGGAAGATGTAGGTAAATGTTACCTGCCAGAAACTGTCTTTTTCAAGTTTTTAAAAAGTAGAGTATACCAACAAACTAATCACTAGTCCTAAGAAAGAAAAGAGACACGACTCAATAGCATAAATCTCAAACATAGGAGCAAGACACATGATTCTGAGGCAAAACCAAGATGAATGGCCAAACGTAGTCAGGTTGCCAACTCTGCCTCTGCTTTTCAGATATAATATTGTCTAGTTGACAAAAATACTGAGAATTATCCCTAATATTTTATGGAGGGAACTAAATAGACTGAATATATGTTCTTATCTGTCTCACCTTTCAATAAAGAGTAGTGGAAATGGTTACATGAGGAAAATGCATGTAACAGAAACTGACAAAAAGACTGACAGTTAAAAGGTAATTTAGTTGGGTTAAATGGATCAGAAGTCTGAATGTATCTCCCTCCATTGCCTTTGGATGCACTCTCTAACCAGGTGGGGTAACTTCTGATATAGGACATTTAGCAAAGTTTCAGAAAAGAGAACACAGTTCTGGTAGCTAAAGGAAGGTTATAGACGACCTTGACTGAGCTCTTTATCTTCTCATTATCTTCTCATATTTCACCATCTCTCTATGCCTGAATAATATTATTTCATTCCTTTAAGTTCAGTGACATAGTCAATATACATCTCAGTGTTGAGTAAACTATTTCACCTATGAGAGAATACTAGCATTATATAATCTCAAGCATAAGAAAGCCATGTCTGTAAAATTCTGTACAAAATAAAGTGTGACTCGAGAATTATATGAAACTATGACTTAATCTAAATATAAAGACCACAAACATTCACAATTATAAACAAATTTTGGTAAAAAAAAAACACTAGTGAGATTTTTACAAAGGTGTTATTATAAAACACAATCATTTAAAAATGAAATAATTACTCAGAAATGGAGAAAGTATGAACGATGTGCACAAAGACACATGTAGTGCCTGGGGAAAAAATCACGAGTCCATGCGCTTACTCTGGCTTTTTATTTTCTTTTTAAATTCTTGCTTTTGAATACTAAGCCCAGTACATAGTATCTTCCAATTAAAAACACTCACAGAGACTGCAGGGAAAAATTGTTTTTGTGGAACCTGGGGATCAGAGTGGGGAGAGATGAACAATGTTCATATTTAAATGTACAACAAACGCATGATGTTTGTACACATTATAAATATAGAACAGCATATACCTGTGTCAGAATATCTCCAGGACTATTCTCCATCTGGATAATTCTCTGGAAGGATTCACAGAACCCAGAAACTTTTGTATTCATGGTTTATTACAGCAAAAGTTTCCAGAGTAAAGGCAGCAATAGGAAAGGTTCATGGAGTGAAGTTTGGAAGGAACCAGACACAAGATTACAAAAGTCCTCTTCTCTCCCAATTGAGTTTAATAGGATGCACTTAATTTATCTAGTGATGTCATGTGATAGCACATGCACAGTGTTGCCAACCAGGAAGTTCCCTAAACTCAGAGTCCAGGGATTTTATTGGGGGCAAGACACAGAGAGCATGTGTGTGACTGATTTCAGTAACTGGTGGCAGTGGTGGTGATGGTGGGGAACAGTACTCAGACTTGTTATAATACATTATCTAAAATGTTGAGTTTTCAACAAAAATTGTGAGACTTGTAAAGAAACAGGAAAATGTGACCTATTTGTAGGAAAAAAATATAGCAATAGAAACTGCCTTTAAGGGAGCCAAGATGTTAGACTTAGCCGAAAAAGACTGCACAAAACATATTATAAATGTTAAACTAATTAAGGAAACTTTGCTTAAAGAATGATAGGAAAATAAAAGAGTAATGACTCACCAAATAGAGAACATTAACACTCATAGAAGGATGCACTCATTTATATACATTTCTACACATATCCTTAGGGATACAAGTAGCCATTAATTTTGGAATGTATTTAAGTTGAAGGCATTGAAATAAGCATTTCATGGCTCAATAAATACCCTAATAACTCTTAAAAAGGAGTGTCCATAATCTATGGGTCTGCACAGTAGATGACACCTAGTAATGATTAGTAGTACTCATAATTATACAAATAGGCAGAGCACTAGTGCATATTTATATATAAGGGTTCTCACACACTTTGATTAATTATTAAGTCAGTGTTTATTAAAACACATTTCATTTTCAAATTTGAACTATCTGCTGTTAATGCATATATATTTTTTGGTACACCCTATATAACCATATATTATTTAGAAATGTATGCATTATCTGTGTGCATATAATTATGTGTTCATAAATAAAATAAAACTTTGAATAATGGTATCTATGTATATATGTGTGAGTATGCATGCACACACACATACACACACACACACACACACACACACACACATATAAGGACTCCACACTCTAACATAAAGTACTAAAAATGGGGTTTGGGTCCTTAGGAAATACGATGTGCTCCTAGCAGAGCTCTCTGACAAGTTGGTGGAAAGGTTAAGTATACAGCCATGAGAATCAGATTGCCCGTGTTCAATTCCCACCTCTGCCATTGGTTAGCTGTATGACCTGGCATCTATAAAACACAGTAGTAGCATTGTCTTTTTCACAGTGCTCCTGTGAAGAGTAATTGTCTTCTTAATGCACGTAAGTCCTAGACAGCACAGGGTAAAGAGTTAGTGCTCAATAAAATTTAGCTACCATTATTGATCTTCTTGTGATGCTGCTCTTTCAGGAAATAAAACAGTTTCTGTGTGTGTTTTTTCCTCAAATCTAGAGTATGTGCTAAATTTAGATTATGCTTCTCATATAAGAACAGAGCTTCATCATAAATTCTTTTATTGTGATGGTGTCTATAACTGTCACACCTTTCTCTGTGATCTCCTTAGAGTTCTCAAATTGTAATGTACAGATGTTAGCACATTGTGGGTATTAATGGAGTGATGACTGCTTACCAGGAATGATCAGGTGTATTTATTTTGCCTTTGATGGACGTTTGTGTGTTATGTAAATAAGGTGGGGGTATGGTGATAACACATACTATTTTGAGAACCTTTTATGTAATCTGCCTCTTCCTGTTTGGATGCTACTTATTCATGAGGACAGAAGATGTTGGTCTCTTTTGTTCTCTTTTACATCCCAACACCTAGAAAAGTGCCTGGTACACAAATGAACACATTGTAGTAGCTCATAGTCTAAAAGCATTCGTTTACTTTCCAGTATCTATTAAAGTCCGTTGATATTATCCCAATCTCAAACTACCATTAAAATTACGTATTCAAATATGCTGGATGATTCTGTAAAATTGAATAAACAATTATTTGAGCATCCTCCTGTCTTTTATATGTATAGAGGTGCTATTTCATCTACCTATTAAACCGAATGCCATTGCTTCTTTCATATAAACCCACCCATCTACCAAGACCAGCTCAGACTCTCCCCATCTGTTCTCCTCACCTGCATGCCACAGTCTCTGTCCTCTAAAGGCCATTGTCACTGATATATCTTTCCCATGCTATTTAACAATTTTTATATTCTAGCACAGTTATTTGTGTCTGCCACCTCTCTCTTTAGAACAAGGACTTGGTTACATTGTTGTGCTTATAGATAAATAACAACTATTTGGCAGCAGCAAATGTTTAATAAAGACTTATTCAGTGCCTGATACTGAGCCTAGTGACAGACTGGCCTCATAGGAAAGTGAGTAATAGTCTCTTCCTTTCTTCTCTAAGAACGTTTGATAAATGAATGATTAAACAAATGAATGAGCACCATGCTAGTATAGAACAGAGCATGGCTTTGGTATTGGATCTACTGGGTTAAAACCAGGCTGTGTGACTTGGAGATGGCAACCTTCCCCTCTAAGAGCCTTGGTATCTTGTTTGAAAGTAGGAATAATAGGTCCACATTGTAGCATTAATTGATATAACATATTTGGGGGGGCCGTGAAGGGAGCTTACAGCCAAAGTGTTTGAATTGTAGAAGGTATCTAATAAAAGTGAGTTTATTTCTTCATTAAGAAGTGCTATTTGAATAACAGTAAAGTGATTGGTTTTCAAGGGTGTCATTCCTCCAACTTTATCCATTTTCTTTGAATGGACCAAGCAAATTTTTTTCTTTTCATTGATTTATTGAGATGGAATCATATTCTTACACTGCCCAGCCACTAGGGATGTTAGGGGGCCAGGTTGTGTTTCTGCTCTTTCCTTCTTCTAGAAGTTCTCCAGTAAATTATCTGTGAGCTATGGTGGTTATAAACAACTACTCTCCTCTTATTCTATGTTAAATACTTATAGGAGTCTAAGTTTTGTTTAATGTACTTTATTTTACCTACAGCATACAGAACTATATTTATTACTATTTGTGGGAGCACTTTCACTTTTGCAAAATGCCTTCAGATCCATTATTTCATTTAGTACCCATGACAAATCTGTGAGCTTAGTAGGGCAGGGACCAGTGCCATCAAGCCTTTTCCAGATGAGGTCAGAGAAGCTCAGTGTTTAAGTGGTCTACCCAAGTTCACGTAACTTAAAAGTGGCAATGGAGGTCTAACAACCTGTCTACAGATCTGCTGTCCACTCCATCCTGCTCGCTTATGCTGGAAGCAAGGGAACATTCACATTTTCATCCTAACAATCACTTCCTGTTTTATTTTTGCAGAGGCTTCCATCTTGAGCTACGATGGCAGCATGTACATGAAGATCATCATGCCCATGGTCATGCACACCGAGGCCGAGGACGTGTCCTTCCGCTTCATGTCCCAGCGCGCTTACGGGCTGCTGGTGGCCACCACGTCCAGGGACTCCGCCGACACCCTGCGTTTGGAGCTGGATGGGGGACGCGTCAAGCTCATGGTTAACTTAGGTATCGTATGAAGTACCCTCTGCCCCTCTGTTTGGGCTTGTCTTCCCTTTCTTTTCGGATTTTCATTGATTTGGTTGAATTCTTTGTTTCTTGAAAGTTAGCTGCTCACTTCTTGTTTAATAGACCAAGGATAAAATCCAACAGCAACAAACACCTTTTCCTTATTTCTGCATGATGTTTTGATGTCGATTTCTGGTTTCTGAAAATAGTGGTGGATTTTTTTTCTTTTTCTTTTCTTTTCTTTCTTTCTATTTTTGTTTTTTACTAGATTATTTGTTTTCTAAGTTTCCTTTCTTGATTTTATGGAACTGTTTAGCTTTGTGTAAAACACGCTACTTTGGTCCATCTTTTGATCAATCACATCCTCATTAAGTCCAACTCCTTGGTCACCACTCAAAACAGTCAAAGCTGAAGGCAGGGATAGGGCAGGGAATGGAGGCAAAGTGGAAGAGTGGGTTGGAGAGATCTAAGCTCTAGGCATAGGATGATAAATGCATCATTTCCACCTCCAGAGTGACTGTTCAGATGGAGAATTCTGGTAGCCGTGATGACACTAGTATCACCTTATACTTTCTCCTAGTGAAGAGTTCAAGTCAAGTTCTTTCCATTGTCCTGTTGGAGAAATAATTCCATGTGTTTGGAGTCTCTGACATGTGGAAGGAGAATGTGGCTTCTGATATGTATCCCTGTCTTCCTTCCAGACATTCTAATCCAACTTTCAGCAGTCATTTTTGTAAATAGTGCTACCTTACACTGTTACTCGCCAACTACTCTGATCTCCTCAAATAATACATACCCATTTTTCCTTAATATTGAAAAATGATGATAATATCAAGTTTATAGTTTTATTTGGAGATGACCTGTTTTCTACTGTAATTACCAATAACAGATACTTTTGAGATCCCCTGCTATGTCATCACTTTCTCTCCTGCTCCTAACTTTTTTACTGACCTTCTATGGAGAATGGGACCTCTGGATTTTTGAAGAAAAAAAAAACAACAACCCTTTATTACTGCTGATTCTACTCATTAGAAAGTCCATACCCTATTGATACGATTAGTGCTAGAGGTGAGACCAGACCTTCTGAGCCTGGATTTGTTTGGGTATGTAGAATATGTTTGGTCCAGAGCTCCTTTAAAAAGACTTCAGCAGAATGGCTTGTCAGAGGCATGGAGAAGACATGGTAGACACATGTATCTGATGCAAGACCGTATAAAACCTTAGATGCCTGGTGAAAATGGCTTTTTGAATTCATACCAGTCAGGTCAACTGGCCACACTAGGAAGATACCTATTCTACAATCAAAATACCTCTAGGACACAGACGACTGTTTTGAGCAGTGGCTTGTTTAGTTACGTCTTTTTATTTCTTTCAGTGTGCAGCTTTTACCACACTGCATTTTTTCCTTGTCCAACCTCATTTGATTTCAGTGTGTCTCTTGGTTTTTCTTTTGTCTGTGTCCATGTGTGTTTGGTTATTTTGTTTTCTCTTTTGCTGGATCTTGGTTGTGTTATTGAGTTTCCAGTCCTCCCCACCATCAGCCATGGTAAATCAAAAGATGGTATTCAACCCTTCAAAGGCCCAAAGCCTGCGGCCCGCATAGCAAACAGCCTTGAGAACAGAGCGTACTGAGCAGCCTGCAGGGTATGGCATACCCCTGTCCCGCTCATCCTCCTTTCCCGTCCTCCCCCCCTTCTGCAAACCAGCAGAGTGCATTACCTAAAACCAACAACCTTCACAGATTGTGTACTCTGAACAACAGCAAGAGAAATTAAAAACAACAACTAACAAAACCATAGCAACTAAAAAAAAAATAAAAAATAAAAAACCAAACCAAATCTAACCTTCAAATCACTCATGGAAAAACACAATGAAGAACATTTTAACTCTGCACTTATTTCAAGTAAGAGAGCACCATAAATATAAGAATGATTCAGCCCCGTGGGGTTCTGGGGAAATGCACATAGCCTTTAAACCAACAATTTTTTTTTCTTTTTAAATGTTGTTTTGACCCAACTATGATGGGTCTCGTGCATTACAATGAAAAGTGGGAGGTGAGAGTAGATAAAGGGGATGAGGAAGGAGGTGGGCATATTCTTTTTCTTTCTTACACACACACACACACACACACACACACACACACACACACTTAGTCATAGAGCCCATGTGTATTCCTAGAAGCATCACTTTTCTATTTTAAACTCTCACTAAAATCTAGAAGATACGCTTTTTGGACAGACTTTGCTCTTGCCTATTGGCTGTTTTAGGCACAGAATCAAGTCCAGCTCCTTCTAAGTTGAAACCCATTATTCAAAAGAGAGTCAGCCCCTCCTTAGAGAGCACTGTAAGTAATGGCAACTGCTTTCTTCTCTGAAGGGCTGGTGTGCATTTATTTAACTTTCCTTTAAACTTAACCAACAACAACAAAAAACCTGACCTTACATTTCTCGAATTTGTCTACATTCTCCTTCTACCCCCTCCCAAAAATACACCCCTTCATAAATGTTCTCTTTATTATGAACTCATATTGCCCTTTGCTTGGTTATAGAACACAACCTCAAGCAGAATTTGCATCTCAATTATTTCCCAAGAACTGCAAATGATTGCTTCTTTCCCTCACTCCATGTAAACTATGGCCCTGTTTAAGCACAACTGCAGGTGATACTGCAATTTATTTAAAATTTGACAGACATCTAAGCTCATGACATAAAAGCCTAGTACAGCTCTAATGGAATATATTTCCTAATGTCAAGGTAACGAGACTTTTCTAAGGGCCTTATTTTTTGAAGCGAGGCAGGTGTGCTAGTAGTAACCATGAGAAGTGTCCTACAACACACAGTATGATTTTAAAAGTTGTTAGCTATTGATCAAGCATATTTTGATACTTTAAAACTAAAAATTAAAATACATATTAAAACTATTTTATGGTTATAGTATATTTCAATATTCTAAAAAAAACCACTTTGTAATGTTTTAACTTTTTTAAATTGTTTTTATTGATTTCAGAAAGAGAAAGAGGAAAGGAAAGGGAGAGATAGAACATCAATGATGAGAGAGAATCATTGATCAGCTGCCTCCTGCATGCCCCCTACTGGTGATCAAGCCTGAAACCCAGTCATGTGCCCTGACCAGCAATTGAACCTTGACCTCCTGGTTCATAGGTTTGAAGCTCAACCATTAATCCATACTGGCTGGGAAAACCTTGTCTTATTTTCATTTCACAATAACTTTGTGAGATAAATCAAGAAAGCATTTTTTTTGCTTAGTTTTAAAAATGGGAAACAAATAAAGATAACTTTTCAAAGATCACATCAAACATTGGTAGCAGACCCGGGACTACAATCTGTGTTTCTACACTGCTAGACCAGCATGGGTTTTCTGTTATCTCAATAGATCACTACTGTAGATCAATGATCAGACAGTCTTAATGGCATCTAATGGCTTTTTATGATGGCCACCCTTTAAAAATGCATACAGGGCTCTCTTTATTTCCTAGTAGCTGGCTTAAATTGAGCCAAACAGAAAATAAAAACAAAAACAAAAAACCCAGTCAATATCGGTGCAGCCTCTTTTGTGGCCCTCTGGAATCCTCAGCAGAGAGCTGGGAATACTTTTTCAGTAGCGGAGGCTCTTAGGGAATGCAATGCAGTTTGGTTAATTGCATTCAAATTCTCCAGATGTTCTGGAAACTGGACTTGCTGACTACAGTTTTCTATATGCATCACCGAAGACATACAACTCCTAGGAACATTCATCTCTTCCATGCTCGACCAAAACTTTTCAATATAGAAAATGATTATTTCTCCTTGTTTACTAAATTAAAATGAAAAACTAAATTAAACAAAATGAGCAACACACACACACACACACACACACACACACACCACTCAAACACCATGCCAAGGTTAACTTACAGAGAGAACTTGGCTACTGAAGAAAGATCTAAAGAAAATTGTCTTCCCAAGAGAAATTTTCCTGATTCATTTTTCATTAAAAATACACCCTTGCTATTAAGACCAACCTCTCAGAGTCTATGAACAAGGGACTGCCATAGCTTTTTCTACTCAACCACTTTTTCTTTAGGTAAAGTAATAAAATACATTCTTCACTTCTTGACTTAAAATAACCAATTATCTGCCACCTTGAAAGCTCCAAGTCTGCACATTGGTTTAAAGACACTGTTCATTTTAGGGAACCATTTGGGTGAACCTAGAAGGATGAGCCCAACCCAATTTCCCTCTCTAGACCAGGTAGTCTAAGAATAAAATGGTCCGCTACACAGAAACCAAAGGAAAAAACCACCCCTTCTTTACAATTTTTGGATTTGTTGCTTTAGGCTCACTCTCCTGCTTTCCTCTCTCTTTAGCATGCCCATATACCTGTCTGCCCTCTCCCCTTAATACACCAAGAAGGGGCGTTTCTGGCTTAGAGTGATGATCAGAGCAACTAGTAGCTGAAGCCCCGCCCTCTCCTCCCTCCCTGCCCTCTCCCTTCCCAGTCTTCACCAGGGGCATGGCCTCCTCTGCTTGGTGATCGTACCAGTTGCTCCAGGGCTGTTTGCTCCCACTTTTCTGTTGCGGTTGACGACACATGACAAACCTAACCGCATGAAACCAAACCCAGATTTTTCTCACCAGATGTTCTGACCCACAAATAAGCTTCCGGCTTCCCTCTTCAGAGCGATTGGGTGTTAGAATTGTCTCCTGTTTGGATCTCACACAGCTTCATTCTTCCCTGTCCTTTGCCACTGGCTCCTTTTTAACTCGCTCCCTTAAAATGGTTTGAGAAATTCACAGGGTGGCATCATCCTCCACAAGTCCTCTCTAATTATTGGGTCACCCTTTAGCAGGAGAAGAACACAGTTTCTAACTGTAGTTTTCCCTTGAACTTTCTTCCTTTTCTTTGTCCTATTACTTCTACCTTTAAATATCTGATTTTAATCAAATTATTATTGGAATCCCGCTATCATAAACCAAACTTAGTTTCAGCTGGGCAGCTTGCTAACAATTAACCTGAGATATTTCTGAAACCTCCCTGCCTGGTTCCCTGCTGATATCCATTGACTCCACTCAGGGCCTCTGATGCTGTGAGTCCATGACTTTAAAACATAGATATTAACAAAAGGATAGATACTCTGAAATCTGGCATGGAAGACCTTGCCTGGTTTCCAGCAAGGGATTAGCCACTCCTTTTCCCACTCAATTCCCCATTAAAAAATATAACTAAAAGCAAAGACTTTGCTCTCCTTAAGATGCAGCATCGCAGAGTGAAATAGGTAGGATGTCAAAGGTATCCTAGGCCTCCTCCCCATGTACCTGTCTTGCCTTCTCCTGGAATGCTAGAGGCACCCGATTCAGTCTGAGCATTCGGGCAGGAAGACAGAGAGAGGCTTCATGAGTGGGTTGGTCTGGGAGCCTTTGAAACCAGAGCAGTCAATTGCAATAACATCATTTAGCTCCTTTCCCCCCTACACTCAACCCACCTCTCTAAAATCTGGGATGGGTGTTTGTGCGGTTAGCTGTTTGCAAGTGGCCATTTTATGACAGGAAATGACCAGGTGGTGTTAACCCTTTCCTTAACTCTAAGGATAATGGCAAGTCTGCCTTTGCAAATTTTTTGTAGCATTCGGGGTCTGACCTAAGGAGAGGGTGGAGGGAATTTGCTCTATTGAAAAAGAGAAAGGGTTAAATACTGCACTGAGAAACTTCATGGACTGATTTTTTAAAACCACACAAAGTGACAGATTGGCAATATATATCTTCGGAACACTAATACAAAAATTATGTTGATGCTACTTTTTAGACAAATTTTTAAAAAATCAATTGTAGATGGACATAGCTTATAAGCTGCATTTGGTGGGGAAATTTTTGAGTAATTTTCCAAGTTTAACAAAATTAATATTTCCAAGTCCTGGTTTAAAATACTTTATCTTCAATGAATATAATTGGGGGGAAAGCATACTCAATGTCTATTGTGGATATATATGTATACCAGTATATATCTCTATACATATGTGTATATATATATGTGTGTGTGTGTGTATATATATATGTATCCAACTTTACTAAATAATATACTGTACATATACACCCACCCTTAAACTT
>PVJN01012067.1:0-52326 GCA_004026805.1 Lasiurus borealis | reverse complement strand
TCTTCACAGCATGAACCATTGGTCCCTTGGAAGGAGAGTCTGAGGTCTTTGCCTTTTTCGCAGGCGCGTTGCATTTATACTCAGGGAGGGAAAAAAAATATACCACCAGGCACAAAGGGAGGAGGGGCGGGGAAAGGAAGAGAGGGGTGGGGGAGAGGGGAGGAGGAAGGGAGGCCAAGGGCTCAGGTGAAATTAAAATTGGAAGTCAGTTCCCGGATCCGATTCTCTCGGTTCATTTTCTTGAGTTTCATTCTGCGATTTTGAAACCAGATTTTGACTTGTCTGTCTGTAAGGTTAATGGTCTTGCTAATCTCCAGGCGGCGCTCTCGCGTCAAATACATATTGAACAGAAATTCCTTCTCCAATTCCAGCGTCTGGTGTTTAGTATAGGGGCACCTCTTCTTCCTTCCGCTCTTTGCTGTCAGCCAATTTCCTGTGGTGTTTTCTGCCTTTATCTCCTCTGTTAAAAATAACATTATTTACATAAGTATCCCTGCAGAGGCAACCCCTCCAGAATGCTGCAGCCTTTGCCAGCCTGCTGTGGGGCGGCTGATGGAGGACAGGGTGGCTGCTCCTGTTCCACAGGCCTGGCTGGTGGGGTCCTCTTGGGCTCAGGGCCCTCAGATTATCTTTGGGGTCTAGATTTACAGGGGAGAAAGCCAGGAGGTTCTTGCCTCCAAAGCATTGATTACATTTTAAATTACCCCAGTCCACCTTGACCTAGCAGATTCTGACTACTTCCCACTCCCTCAGCTTGCTGACCCTGGTGGGCACTTGAAACCTCACCAGGCCCTCCCTCCTCTCTGTCCCATTCCAGCTCTGGAAAAATCCAACCAGAAGGGAAAGCATTTTCCAGGCCCCAGACTGGGTGGCAGAGTCCATCCTGCTGGCTAGAGCAATTTCCAGAGAGCTTTGACCCCTTTCAACTCAGTGGAGGGATGTTGCCCCATTCTCTGCAGCCAGTGGCCATTGCAGCTGCCCCGTGCCAGACCTCCAGTCCCTGTTCCCACCTGAAGTGCCACAGAATGACACTGTCCCATTTGATCTCCCATTGCCAGCTCTTCCTCTCCTGGCCATTTCCCCCGGGGTGTCAATAGCTGAGGCAAGGGAACTTGTACAGGCAGCAGAGGTCAGGGGCAACAGCTCCGGGGCATGCTGAGTGGTCCTCGGACATAGGACCTAAGGTCAAGGGAGAGAGATATCCTGAGGAAATACAGCCTCTTAGACATCTCCTGCCTGCATACCTACATAGATATGGATGCCTGCATGTATGTGTGCGTGTTTCTGCAAAGCATTCTCCTACACACATGCAGACATGTTATTTATATAAAGGGATACAGTAAGTAGAGTGTGTCTGTCCCATTATCTTATTGATAGCTTCTCTCCCTGGACCCTGTTCTTGCTGAAATGGACCCGTCTTACTCTTCAAGCAGCAAGAGAGATCTAGGCTCTCTTTTCTAGGGAAAAACCCCGAGTCTGAGTCCAGAGACCAGAGATGGGCACCCAGCAAAGGACTCTGCTGATGGCTCTGCACTCTGTCTCCCATAAGCCAAATGCAATTGGCCAGCTTCCTGGATCTTATCTTGATGGGGAGTGGGGTGGAGGGGCCCAGGGGAATCAGCAAGCACCAGAAAAATGCAAACTTGAGGCTGTAGTTTAAAACATCCAAATGCCCTTCCTTCGGCTCCCACCTCTGCACCTGAAGCCTCCAGTCAGATTGTTTAAAGGCTTTTTGCATCTAACTCTGTCTTGTTTATTTTCTTAATGGGTTTGTTGGATTTGGGGGGAAGGGAAGAAATTACAAAGGGTGAAGTCTGGCCAAAAGCCCTCCTGCCTCTGGCCAGGTGGTGACATCAAAATGGGAGAGGGGAGGCAAGAAGGCCAGAGGTAAAGAGCGAACCGAGAGGGATCAGTTGGGGTGGGAGGATTTAGATTATTGGGGGGAGAGCAGGAGAGAAAATGGAGCCTACCAAAATGGGGGGGCATTTGAGTCAGGAGGTGAACTTATTAACCTTGACTTTGCTTTTGGTGGGGCGAGAACAGCTCTTCCTACCCTACCTATCTACTCGCCAACCAAGCTCAGGGTCTGGGGAAAGGGTCTGACATTAAACTTTCATGTTGCACAAGTGCCACAAGGAAGGCTTTGTGGGTGTGGGTGCCTGACTCTCTCCCTCACGCTCACGCCTGAACACACCTGATCTTCTGGCCAGGGGTAGGGGTCTGGGGTAGGGGTAGGGGTCTGACTGCCTCATCAGCTTCCTTTGCCAAGGAGCCCCGAGGAAGAGAGGCTTAGCCCTAGCCCCCCAAAAGAGAGAGAGTGTGTGTGAGTGTGAGCAGGCATGCCTGTGTGCAGAGCATGGGAGAGGGGTGTGTGTGTGTTGAGTGTGACACAGGTCGCCAGGCATGCGTGTGCCGCATCCAGATACAAAGCACCACAAGATCCAGGCTGCTCCGCGCTAACTAGTCCATCTGCCTCTACACTCATGGAGCCCCTCTTCTCTGCAGCCCCCCAGCAGCCAGTGTCTGGGGGAGCAGCTGTATTCCTCCCCTCCCAGTTGGGCCTTTCCGATGCTTTTGGCCCCAACTTTTCGGGGAGAGCACGTCTCCTCCGCCTCACCCCACGGCTTTCTCCCCCATTTGTTCCCTCCACATTCCTTTCCCCAGGTGTCAGAGGACGGTCCTGAGGGCCTCCATTTCCTGCAGCAAAAAAATGAATCTTGAACCCTGAGCTTGAACTCTGACCAGGCTTCCTCTCTCAAACCAAAATCGCAAGGCAAACCAGCTAAAGCCACACTCCCTTGCCATTCACACAGCCATGTCCCAACCAACCACTCATGTGTCAGCAGCTATTAGAAACCAACGAAAAAAAATTTTTTTAACCAGAGAAAAGGGAAAGAAAAAAAATTAAAAGGGAGACAAAAAACTTACAACCGTCCAAACGCCCCTTTCCAACGCCATACCCTAGCTAAGGCGCCCGGGGTGGAGGGAGGGCGGGACCCGGCGGGCAGCCTTTCACCTCCACCTCTTCCGCTCCAGCCCCGCCGCCCCGAGGCCCCGGGCCCGGCCCAAAGCCGCAGGAGCCCCAGCCACACGCACCGAGGAGGCACCCAGACCGCAAACCCGCGCGCTTCACAGGAAACCATTTCCAACTGGGAAAACACAGCCAAGCGACATGTCCTTCCTCCCCAGCCTTCCTCCGGCCCTGACCCAGGATCGCCATTTTAAGCGCTTTGCGAGCTGCTGACCTGAGCGGGGGACACCGGCCCCCCACCAGGACAACGGCGGGGAGGCAGCACGCCAGACCCCGCACAGGCCCGGGAGTGGCCACCCGCCCCGGGGCAGCTGCAGGCGCTCCGCGGTGCGCGCCAGGCCGGGGCTCGGCGGGCGCCCAGGGCCGCCGCGCGCGCCGGCACCTCCACGGGGCCGCTCACCTTCCGCAGCCCGTGACGCGCCTCCCGCCGGGCGCCCCGCAGACGGGGGGCCGCCCGCGGGGGTCTTCTCCCCAGGGCCGTCCCCGGGCCTCCTGGGCCCCACCTTCTCCCTGCCCTCCCGCCCCCGGGGAAGGCAGACCGAACCCCCGCGCTCCCCGGCCGGGCCCCGGTTCCAGGCGGGCGGCCTTCCTTACCTTTTGCCTCGTTCTCCGAGGTGTCCGGGCTGGAGTCGGCGGCGTGGGCCCGCTCCTTTTCGCCCTCCAAGGGGCTGCCTTTGGAGCCCGCCAGGCTCTGCTCCGTCTTGATCTCACTGGGGCTGGGGGTCTGGCTGTCAGACTTGGGGGTCTCAGGGAAACTCACTTTGCCCCCGAGCTGGGGCGACTCCAGAGGGTCGGCGCGCGGGTGGAGACCGGCCCGCTGCTCAAAGGGGGCGTCGAAGTCGTTGGTCCCGGCGCAGTGGGGCGGCTTGTCCAGCGCGGAGTAGCTCGGGCTGGCGCGGTAATAGCTGGGCACGGGCACCTCGTGCTCCCCGAGGCAGGACTCTGGCAGGGGGTGGGGGTAGAGGGCTGCCTCGGGGCGACTTTTGGCCCGCTTCTCTGCGCTGTACATGCAGCAGACATTCTCCTCCTTGACACTAGGTGGGTAGGAGCAGGAGGACAGCGGCCTGCCAACAGGTTGTTCCAGGCGGTAGGCGGCTTTGGGGTCGCCCCAGGAGTCCAGCTGCGAGAGGTAGGACGGGTAGGTGTTGAGGGCGAGGTTGGGGCTGCTGCCCTCGTCCCTCTTGGAGAGCGAGGAGGGCGTGAGCCCGCATCCCCTCATCACCCCGCAGTTGAAGTCACTCCCCGATTGCATATACATGCCTGCGCTCCGGCTATAGCGCTCTCCTCCGCCGGGCGCGGCCAGGGGCTCCGCGTACGAGTTGGGAGTTACATTGCGAGGGCATGTCATTTTCAGAGAGAGGGGTTTTTAAGGAGCAATACTACAGCGGAGGAGCTGACATCTTTTTTTTTCCCCCCATCCGGGAGGGGGGGGGGCGGTTCGAGGGGGCGGGAAGAGAAAGGAGGGAGGGGGGAAGACCGGCTCCATAATTATCCGCACGCCCGGTCCTCACCATGTGACAGCTAGACCAATGGGATTTGAAAATGGCCTTGATGATTCAGACGGCCGTGACGTCAGCGGGGTCAAGTTGTCGGCAGGCGGAGCGCGGAGCGTGGAGTAACAGCGCCACCTAGCCACCACCTCGGGGTAGGGGCGCCCGAGCACTTCACCGCGAACAAAGGAAGCGCCCGGGGGCGACAGGGGCAGGAGGAAGGTGGAGGGAGATGGGGCAGGGGTGGGGGTGGAGGGTGTCTAGGGAGAATGGGGTTTGTTTACCCGGGAACCAGCCTGGACTCCTGGGGAAAGGGGTGACCAGGGGTGTGTGGGGGGGGAATGCCGGAGAGACGGAGAGAGCAAGGTAACTCGCGGCTCAAAACAGTCAAATTCAAATTAAAAAGGTCAAGACACCATTCAGGTACTTCCTCCCCTCTCCTCACCTCCCTCTTCCTCTCCTTGGACTCTCGCCTCGGCTTCTTCCTTCGGGGGGTGGCACTAGGGTAAGGTTTGGAAGAGAGAGGGCTCCAGTGGGCAAGGGGGAAAAGTTAAGGACTCCCAAACAGAACTAAAGTTTCTGCTTTCCTGTACCCTCCTTGGGCCCGCGTGCGTGGCCTTTGGGACTGAGGGCCGGGGGACCGCCAGTCACGGGAGTTGATCAAGTTGCAAGTTCCCCCTGGGAGTTGGCCGGGAATCTCCAGAGTGGGAGAGGTCAGGGAGGGGGTCCCATCACTTCAGGGCTGCTTGGGGGAAAGGAGGTTCCGAGGGGATCCAGGCTGGGGAGGAGGAAGCTGGCGACTGAGACAGGCTCGGACCCAGAAGTGCCGCCTGGGCCTGGCTGGGTGGTGGCTCCTGGCTTCCCATCTTCAGGGCAGGAAGGCTTTGGCCTTCGGGTGGGTTGGGTGGCTTTGCTCCCGGCCCCAGCGGCTCTCGCTTTCCAGTTGACCTTGCTCCCACAAAATGCAGGGACCATTCCCAGAGAGAATGAGGGAGCCCGCGGGGCCTCAGCCGGTTTGAGAGAGTTACGGCGTCTCACACGGAAAACCACCAGGCTCGACAAAATTCCTAACCCACAGAATTGTGCTCTGCAGAGTGAACGCGCTGGGGGCATTTTTGGAAAGGAGGAAAGGTTCGAGTCTATTGCTGCGGTTATTTTTTCAATAAAGGGAAGCCAGAAGTAAGGGGCAAGTGTGTCTGCAATAGTTCTTTTCGTTTCTCCACCGCCTTTCTCCCAAAGCGAACTAAGCTCTCCACGCCTTCCGTAGGAAACAGAATCTGGAAAATAACTTGTTTTTCTGGTCGCCCCACATTTTCCCCCGACAAGCCTCCGGTTTCTACTTTCCGAGGGGCTGGAGCCCGGCGGGGAAAGAAAGGACGGGAGCTCTGCGCTGCCTGGCGTGGAGCAGAGAGGAAGCTGGATGGCTCTAAGGAGGCCTGAGCCGGGGCAGCGAGAAGGGGACTTCGGAAAGAAATCCCCGGGATTCTCTCATCCAGTGGTCCAGAGAGAAGGCGCAGGGGTCCCTCAACCTGGAAGAACGGGAAAAACTGGAAGGACATCTGTAACGTATGACTCGTCTGCAGGGCCAGCCAGTAGGGATTGGAAATGGTTTTGTGTTTTCTTTTGCAGAGGTCGCCGTGGGCTCGGCACAGGGGCTGGTCCAGGCAAGGTTAGGCTGTTTAGGCTCCAAAGGAGACTTGGGACAGCCCAAGAGCACTCAATCCGGAGAGCCTTTTGTCCCACCACCCACCCCGAGGGAAATGGAGGAGACTTTATGGCCACTCTGTTTGCATTATCTGCATAAGTCTCTCCCCACCAGTTTGATCGAAACTGCTCGCTTTTACGAGGACCCAACGAAAATTCCCCGTCATATTTATCAGCCGGGGATAAAAATTTAGTATGGGAACTGATATTTCCTCATTTATGGGGCGATGAAATTAAAGACCAGAGCAATTGAAAATTATATGGCTTTGGGGGGTTCCCTCCCCCCGCTTTCACAGTGCCTTTATTTTCCTGCCTGGTGTGCCTGTCCCTGGAGTCTGGCGTCCCAGACCCCTGCCCTGGCTCCTTGTTTGGGGTTCTGCTGGGCCCTCTCCCTCTGCTCAGGTGTCACTTGGACACCTTGGCCTTTCCCGGTCTTTTTCTCGGTGTTGGGGGCTGGGGGCCTGCACAGAACTAGGGAAGCCTCTGCCCGGCTAGGCTACGATCTGGCTGGGGCGGCGGGAAGTTTGCAATGAGCCTCACCGAGAAAGGGTCTGAGTTTGGCCTGGGAGGGGGTGAGGGAGGCTGAGGAGGAGGGCGAAGCAGACGAACTCCAGATTACCTCTCAGACCCAGCGGGTCCCTAGGCTTAACCTGGGGAACCAGCGGGAAAGCAGTGGAGTCACTCGGCTGGAGGACTAGTCTCCTCTACCAGCCCGACCCCCAGTCCAACTCACTCCTTACCTCACCCGTGGGAGGGGATGGAGTCGCTCCCCAATCCTTGCCATTATTAATGGAAGGAATCCCCGTGGGACGAGGAACCTCCCGCCTGGACTCCCACTTCCTCACAAGAACAAATAGTGTTTAAAGTTGAAATAATTAGAAGTATGATAAACACGGCCCATTAATGAAAAAAGAAATCAAATTCATCAGCCTAAGTAGGACCCCCGGTGGGACAAATGTTTGCCTTTAATTACGCAGGATAAGCGCAAACTCGGAGCCGTTAAAGTGGAGCCCTTGCAGACTCGGACTTGAATTCAACTTGTAGGTTTTTTTTTTTTTTCCAGACTTTGGAATTCTACCCCAGTGGGGGTGATGGGAAGGAAGACTTGAGGGGTGAGGGCGAGGAGGGGGCAAGAGGAGCGTTTATGCAGGTCGGTGGGCTGTAGGTCCCATCCAGGCCCCCCCTTGCGCTCGGCCTTTCCCGAGGCCACGAGCAGAGGCCGGTTCAGTCCTATTGTCCGGGCCTGGCGTTCAAAGGCACCGGAGTTGCTAGGGCATCCTGCTGCCGCCAGGCGCCCACCGGCCCCGCTCTTCGGGGCCAAGGCCTTCAGGCCTGAACCCCAGGGAACTGGATCGGGGTCCAGGAGAAGTCTGTGTTGCTGAAATTGCCATGTGGAGACATTTCCCCAACTTCCCAGGAGTACCACGAGAACTGTGATTCTTGGGCTTCCTCTTCTTGCCTCCCTGGAGGATGTAAAAATCCAGGGGCTGCAGGCCAGAGAGGGGTTCAGGCTTGCACCCACATCTTGACAAATCCCGCCTATCCCAAGAGTCCTGGCTCCTTGTGCCCTTCTTCCCAGTACCCGGACCTTGGGGAAAAAAGCGAGGAGGCAGGGCTGGGCCTCCTGCCGCTGGAGGGACTGTGGGCAAAGGAGAGGGAGGAAGGGGCTCCTTGCATATTTCAGGGGGTTCGGTGGGCCACCGGGGGCAGGCTGAGGGCTGGGGCACTCGGGGTCTCTCATGTAAAAAGAGAAGAAAAATGGAACGCTTAACAAACAGAAAGGAACCTCTGCTGGCTATTTTTTTGGCTCAAACCCTCAAAGCACCCCGAGAAACACCCTGATTTTGCCAAGGAAAATTAGTGAAGTTTCTCCAAGAGGTTAGGGAAGTCAACTAGGAAATTCCAAAGGTGAAGAGAAAAAGAAAAATTATTTCTCCCTTTGCGGTAAAATAAAAATAAAAGTGTGTGTGTCTTGAAATCTCATCAAGCAAAATAGAGAATAAAATCACACTAGAGCAAGTTGCAGGGTTTTTTCCTCTTGTTTTGGAGCCTCACATAAATAATTTTCCTTCCAAAACTTGAAGGAAAGATTTGCTTTTCTTTTTCGCTAACACCGGATTCTGCCTCAGCTTAATGGGGAGAAAGGAAATCCCAGACCAAATACCAACGCTCAGAAGCCCAGGAAAGAGCTTTTCAAACAGGTATAGGGAGGGAGATGGGAGGCTGAGGACGCCCGGAGGGGCCTCTGGTCTCCCCGATCTCGCAGCCACTCCACCGGGGCAGCAAACCATTAGAGTCGCTCCCACATCTGGACCTTGTACACACATTTGCACCCCGATGCTATGGAGTTTACCAATTACACGCGTGCCTAAGTTGTGCTTAATTTTGTATACAGAGCCACAAATATTCACTTTTACCCTAAAAAATGCGCTTCCTGAAATCCTGAGTCTACAAGTCTAATAGCCTGACCAGCATAACTGCTTTCTTGCCTTTCCGAAGCCGACCATTGCTTTAACTTTGCCTCCTGAATCAAATCGAAACCAGATAGCAAACGCGTCCAAGAGAAGCTTAGGGAGGAGGAGACGGATGGGAGGATGTGTGTGGGGGGAAGGCCTTGCTCCCCACTTTAGTGGTTTGCTTCCAAGTTGCCCCAATAGGTCGGGTTTCCAGCCAGAGCCAGGACTGTGGTTGGGCCGGCTCGCTCGGGTGAAAACCCCCGCTCCTTCCTTACCGGCTAAATTCCTTTTCCAAGATCTGTTTTCCATCATTTACCTTTCTTTCTTCCTTCCTTCCTTTTTTCTTTTCTTTCTTCTTTCCTTCTTTTTATTTATTTTTTGCTCCCCTTTTTTCTCTGCAATTTTTCTTTCCGTCTCTTTTTTCTGCAGTTCATTTTTCCCCTTCTCGTTTTCTGATCCTTTCCTCTTTTATCCTTAATTCATTGTCTTTCTCATTTTTCCTTCTTTCTTTCCTTATTACACAATTTGTTCTTTGCTCTTTTCTTTCCTTCTCAGTGCTTCCCTTCCTCTCGACCTTCTTCCCTAGCCTTTCTTGTTTGTCTCTGTTTCGATGGGCTCTGTGAGGGGAGAGAATCAGGCTGGGTCGGCCGGTTGCGTCCCTCCCAGCCGGCTGCTCAGGCTTGGAATTGACCTTCTCCTGCTTTCCGTCTTAATTCGGCTCCTCACAAGGGGAAGTGTAGGGCTGCGGCAGTCAGAGGCCAGGCCGTAACAGTCGCCATTAGAGGAGAAACTGACTCCGATGGCTCCCTGCAGCGCTGGCTCCAGGGCTCAGGTATCTTCATTTCAATCTCCCCACAGCGGCCTCGTCCACCAGGCCTATCTTTGGAGAATTAGCTCCATCTCTGTGCTGACTTCCAGAACTGAACAGTAAAGTAACCTCAGTTTGAGCCCCATTGATTTCCCTAAGGCTGCAGTCAGGGGAAATGGAGGAGGGGGGTTCTGTCAATCCCGGGTGGTTCAAGGAGCAGATCCAAGGGCTCACTGGTGGGCTTAGTAGCCCAAGGCCATGTCCATTTGGGCACCTTTGTTCTCTGAGCTCCCAGACTGCAGCCCTGCTGGCCATCCTTCTCTGTCCCGCAACCACTGCCACCTCTGGGCAAGAGCAATTTCTTTGGCGATTTGAATTCTTTCTTCAAACTCATTGTGGACTTAGCGGGAGGCAGAGCTGTTGTGTACAGAGAGACCCTCCCAAATCCCAAATCCGTGGTCTGAATCAAGATTATGGGTTTCCACTTTATGCAGTGGGTTGAGAGTGTGTGCAGGGTGTGTGTGTGTGTGTGTGTGTGTGTGTGTGTGTGAGAGAGAGAGAGAGAGAGAGAGAGAGAGAGAGAGAGAGAATGATGCCTGCAGTCAAACAAGAGGACATGATGGGGGAGGTCTGGTCCTGCTGACATTGGCAGTCCCCAAAGCTGGGTCCAATGTGGGCCTCAGAATATACTGACCTCAGCCTTTAAGCCTTATTTTGCCTTAGGCTGAGCAAGGCAGCTCCAGATCCACCCCCCCCACACACACCAGCACCCCAGAACCTCTGTCTTCCTCACCTCCCCCAAATCTTAAAATTTCATTCATAGCAAAACCAAAACTTTAAGTTTTAAAAAAGGGGGAGGAGGAATCTTGTAAAACTTTTATACCAAACAAAGTTATAAAAACTTCCGGGTGCTGCCTTTTCCAAAGGTTTATATGAATAATAAAGAGCGTGGTCGCGTGCACGGGGTTCTGTGGGGCCCTGAGAAGGGAGGGTTCAGCAAACAGCCTGATCCAGCCCCGGGGCACCAAAAACCCCAGGGACTGCCCCCTTGAGGGAGTATTGGCCCTTCGGATTCCTGAGAGAGGTTGGGAGAGGGAAGGGGTGGTGCCCTTGACTCCCTTGAAGTTCAAAGTTCCTCTTTGCTCTGCAGAGAAAAGTCCTCTCTCTCTCTGCCTTTAGACCACTCAAGAAATTAGCCCTAGGTGGTCTGCCCCCCTCTGGTTGGGAGCTGGCTCCAGGGGTCCCCAAGTCTGTTCACCTTTCAGATATCTGGTCTGCGACTCTCAGAGCAGAGCTCCCCAGCCTTTCCATCTGGGACACCTCGCAGCCCCCAGGGGCTTTCTCTCTGAGGCTCTCGGTGGGCTCCTGGGAGCCATCTTCCAAGGGGCCCCGGCAGCCTCATTTCCCAGCAACCCAGTGTCCGAGTGACAAGGAAACCCCAAACCCAAGGCTGGCCCCAACCCATTTCTCTTTTCAAGTCCCCCCAGGTTCCTCCTGCACCCCTAAAACCCAGAGCAGGAGGGGGAGGGGCTCAGAGTGCTCTCTCTCAGCCCACACCACTTAATACCCTTGTAAACTCCCACGTGCGCTATAAACTTGGATTTTTACAACCAACATTCCTCCTTAGCTCCAGGAAACTTTGAACTCGGCCTCGGGTTTATTTACTGGGGGTGGGGAGTGGTGGCAGGGAAAGGGGGTTGGGGAGCTGGGAGCTGAGAAAGGCTACAGAAGGGGGAACTGCCGGGCAAGGGGGTAATGGAGTGGGGGTCTGGGGAGTGTTGGGGGTGCCAAGACCTTCCACTACCGGTTTGTTTACTATTTAGGGCGGAAGCGTTTTCTAACACAGGCCAGACTGGGTCGTTAAGGGCGAAATGAAACTGGGTTTAGAGGCCCGGGGGTGGGGTGGGGGGAGCGCTTTATGGCGGCGTCTAGACGGGGATCTTTTGTTCCAGGGCAGCGCCGTGGCTGGAGGGGATTACCCGGAGAAGTGGAGCCCAGAGTGGCCCTGACAAAAGGGTGTTGGGCATCCCCAGGGCCCGAAAGTGGGTTTGTTGGGGAGACCGGGAACCCCCTCTTTCTCCCCCCTTATTTTTAGAGGGTCACCAAGAGCTGGCAGGTTCCTGGGCCGAGGGTCACAGCAGCTTTGTTTTTCTTTCACTCTGACTCCCCCCAGCCAACCTTCAGAAATCCCTCCTGGAGTCCAAGACCTTTCCTGGGCTGCACATTGCAGGGAACATGGTAGTTGAGGATTTAAAATATTTTTTCTCCAAAAATCAGGAGTCTTTGGAGATTAATATCTTGCTTTATAACAGATTTGTTCTACAGAATTATCTCCATGTCATGTTATGGGAAACGTGGCCAGCAGGCCAACACTCCTGGAAATGACTGGTAGATAAACACCTAGAGAAGCCTCACACGCACGGACTCATACACAGAGGATCCTGCTGACCACCAAACACGGCCCCGTAAGTTACACACCACAGAGGACACAGCCCTAGCTGTGCATGTGGTCAGGTTTACTTCATGCTACAGGGAAAGTGTGCAAATGCTATTCTTTCTCCTGTGTACCCATAGGCACGCTGGCTTAAACATATTGGTGTGGGGGCACGTGGGGGAACGGTGGGGCAGCATTGCATACACAGCTTAGTTTGCAAATTTTGTCTCAAAACCACATTTGTAAGTTAGAGAGTCAGACACCTCAGCTGCAAGGGACTTCAGTCATCAGAAAAAAGACCACGGAGACTAGAAGCAAGCAATCTCGTCCATTGTCCTGGCACTTTTTATCTTTCCTTCAACAGAATTGTATCGACAAAAACATTTTCTTTGACTTGCATAAGAGCTGTCCCAAAGTGGGGGAAAGATGCAAGAATTGGCCTCAGGTCTCTGACCCCAAATAAGGGATGAATGTGTATTCAGGGTGGCCAGAAGGCCGTCATTGAAAGTGCAGTGCGGAAGGGGGAAGGGACCACGGTTATCTTTAAGTATAAAAACATGCATAGGTGTGGCCCACTGTTCACACAGGGCATCTTCCCTCAAGTCGAGCCCATGCCAACCTGTTAGAAAACACATCTCTGGGGCTTTCTCCCGGGGACACCAAGTGTACAAACAGTAGGGTGGCCCCCGCCTACGGTATTGTTGTGTCTGGAGGAGCCTGGCCATTTGTGTTTGAGGGGGAAAGGGCCCAGTCCCACCTTCTCACCCTCAGGGGCAGCTAAGGTGAGGAAAGGAAGGGGGCTGGTTTCTCCTCCTCTTCCCTCCCTCCTTCAAAAATTGTATATAAAAAATCCAATACAGTCTTCTCCCAGAGAGAGAGAGAGAGAGAGAGAGAGAGAGTCCTATCCTCAACCCTACATGTTTAACTGCAACAGACGGAGACATCTGGCAGGAGGGCAGTGGAGCCAAGAAAATTCCTATAAATTTAAATTTGATGATGGTTACAATTAACTCCACAACAAACGTGTACTTAAACGGAAAGCATAGCCGGGCATTTGGACGCAGCGTGGGCTGCACGTGAGAAGGGAGAGCTCTGAGGGAAGCCACGGAACATTCTCGGCTTTGAGATGGGGAAGAAGCGACCACCACACTCAGGCCCCGGCCCGGCCCCTGGAGAGGAGGTGGGGGCAGGCCCGCCAGCCCGGGGCCTACCTCACCTTCCAGCCTGTCCACGCCGCCACCGGGCTCTGCCCACGGGCCGGGCCGCCTCCTCCACCTCGGGAGCATTGAGGGTTTTAAGAGGAGAGAGGCTAATAAAAGGGTCAAATAAAATCATAATATCGAACAGAATGAAATATCTTTATTTGCCACCATAAGAATTTCACAGCAGTCCCTCCGGGACGGAAGCAGGGTGGGGACTGCACATGTACACGCACTCACGCACACGGAGGGAGGTGGGCGATTTGAATCTCATTCCAGGCGAGTCCTCCCCCTGTCCCCTCGGGGGTAAGAAAGAAACGCTTGCGAAACTTATTTACAAAAACTCAGGCCCCGGCCTGGGGGAGGTGCCCAGCCCCATCTCCCTCCTGCTTCACCCACACCAATCTTTTTCTTTTTTTTTTCCTCCTTAAAAGAAAAGAAAAAAAAAAGAGAGAGAAGGTGGGGTGGAGGGGTGGTGGTGGTGGGGCCAACAACTGCATAGACTCTAGCTCTAAATCCACGGAGTGGGGCACGACTCGGAGGAAGGTGGGGAGACCTCCACGCACCCGCGAAGGGATTTCCAAGGAGGGCTCTACGCGTTCACAGGGGGAACAGCTGGGCGCGGGCGCGGGCGGGGCCGGGGCGCGGACGGAGGTAGGACACGGACTTTGCACACCGAACACCAGGTCGAAGGGACAGACATTTCACAGCAAGGCGGGATCACGTGGAGCCGCCCCCGAGCAGGGGGACAGGGGGGGGGTTGAAGAGGGGGGGCCGGCAGCCCCAGAAGTCCCGGTCGCCGAGCAGCTCCGTCCCCTCGCGCCCGGGGAGCGCGTCCAGTTCCCGGAGGGCTCGGCCCCTCCCCCACCGGCCCGAGCAGCGAGGACCTCGTCGTCGCGAGGTGTGTTTTCTTTTAAATAAAGTCTCGGCCTCGGCGCCGCCGAGGGAGTCGGTCCGCCGGCCGAGGCTCAGCCGCTCCCCGCGGCCTCGGCCTCCTCCTCCTCCTCCGCCTCCTCCTCCTCCTCCTCCTCCTCCTCCTCCGGGGCCCGGGCCGGGCCTGCCCCGGGGCCAGAGTCCGGCTGGAGGCGAGCGAGTTCCGGGAGGAAGCGCGGGCCACGGCCCGGGCCACGGTCCAGTTTTCCACCCGCGGAAAGGAGGCGAGTCAGAACATTAAAAAAAAAAATGAGAATAAAATAATAAAATAAAAGTGTCCCCCTTTCCCCCTCTCCCCAGCAAGGGCCCGGCGGGGCCGCGGTTACAGCAGAGGGTTCCCCGAGAAGTACTGCAGCCGGTCTCTGCTGAGTTTTTTTTCCTTCATCCTGCGGTTCTGAAACCAGATTTTCACTTGCCGGTCCGTCAGGTTCAGCATCCGCGACAGCTGCAGCCGCTTCTCTTTGTTGATGTACACGTTGAAGAAAAACTCCCGCTCCAGTTCCCGGATCTGGAATTTCGAATAAGGGCAGCGCTTCTTGCGGGTGCGAGGGGCGTCTGGAGGGGAGGGGGCAGGTGCGAGGAGAGGGGGAGAGAGACACGTGAGACCCGGGCGACCCCAGCCCGCCGAGCCAGCGGGGCCCGGCTCCCCGCCCCGCCGCGGGCCGCCCTCCCGCCGGGCGGCCGCCGCGCACCCCGGCCCGCTCCCAGCCGGCCCCCGGCCCGGGCCGCGCGGGACCCCCGCCCCGCAGGCGCGGGCCCGGGCTGAGGCAGCCTAGGAGGGGGGCGGGCAGCCTGCGGGGGAGACCCGGGGGGACCCAAGGCGCCCCGGCCCCGTGCGCTCCGCCCCGGGCCGGGCCGCGGCCCTTCCTGCGTCCTCCCAGGGATTCGGGAACCGCACCGTCCCTCCCCCAGAAATGGGGGGTTGGGGAGTGGGTTCGTGGAGAACGAGCGCGCAGAGGGAGAGCGGGAGAGAGCGGAGGGAGGCGGGAGGCGCGGCGAGCAGAGCCGGCAGGCACCCCGGACTCCCGGGAGCCGCTCCGGGGGCCCTGGCGCTCCGGGCGCCCCAGGCCGCGCCTCCCCAGTCGGCGGGCAGGGCGCGCGCAGAGGCCGCGGAGCGCAAGGGAGCCGCCCGGACCCCGTCCCTGCGTCGCCGCGGACCCCGAGTGCCTCCGGGTCCTGCTCCGGGACCCGCGGACACACAGTTGGAACATTTCGGGATGAGTTTTTTTTTCCAGAGGCGCGGAGCGGCCCCGGCCGTCCGCCCCGGCCCCAGGTTCTGCTCCGGCGCCTCTCTCTCCCACCACTCCCCCTCTCGGAGTTTCTCCCTGTCTTCCCCTCGCCCTCCCCTTTCTCCCCCTCCACCCCTCCCCTCCCTCCCACCCCTCGGCAGCCCGGCTCCCCATCATCCTTCCTGAAATGCTCCTCTAAGTTCACGATCAAAGTTAATATTGCCCGCGATGGTGGCGCTTTTAAAAATTTCACAGACAGAGGGAGATAACGGGGAGGTGGCGGCGGCGGCGGCGGCGGTGGCGGTGGTGGTGGTGGTGGTGCGGGGGGCAGGAGGGGGGGGTCGTCGCCCGGCTTTTTCTAAAGAGCCCTGTCCCCTCCCTCCCCACCCTTTCTCCATCGTAAAAAGTCGAGTCGTTGGGAGAGAGGGCTTTGTAGGTTATAATAAAATCCTTTGAATGCTTATAAAACTCCACATAAAAATCAGCCTGACCCAAAACACGAGGCCGGCCCCGGTCCCCTCGCCGCCCCCCCCCCGCGCTCGCCCTCCCTTGCCTCCCTCCCGCCCGCCCGCCCGCGCGGCCCGCCTGCTCCCCGGCCGCGGCTACCTACTGGGGGCGGCTCCCTTGGCCGGTTCCTTGGCCGCCGAGTGGGTCGAGCCGGACGAGCTGGGGTTCGTGTTTTCCTCCTCGGCCTCGGCCTCGGCCCCCGCCTCGGCCCGGGAGCCCAGTCCCGCGGCCGCCGGGGGCCCCTCGGGCTCCCCCTTCGCCTCCCCCTTGCCGGGGCAGGGGGGCTCGGCCGGCGCGTCCCCGCCGCCGCCGCCGCCGCCGCCGCCGCCGCAGTAGGCGTTGTCGAAGAAGCGGTCGAAGGCTTGCGGCAGGACGCTGTTCTTGTTGACGGAGGAGTAGAAGCCCGCGGGGGCCGCGTGCGGGGCGCTGGGGTGGTGGTGGCCGCCGTAGGAGCCCTCGTTCTTCATGAGGATCTCGGTGACGGTGGAAGGAGGCAGGCACTCGCGGTGCATGAGCTCGTCGGCCGCCGCATAGCAGGAGGAGTAGCTGTTCCGGGGGTGCCACTTGCTGGAGGGCTCCAGGCCGTAGGAGACCTCCCGGACCGGGGGCACTTGGGTGGAGTAAGGGTAGGAGATCTGGCGAGCAGGGGCCTGGGGCAGGAAGGAGGAGACCGTGGAGAACTCGGGCATGTAGTAAGTGCAACTGGGCAGATAGAGGTTGGAGGCGCAGCTCCCGCGCTCCCCGAAATCCGCGCCCCGGTCCTTGCGCGACGGCGAGCAGAAGTTGCCCAGGTTGACCGAGTTAAACATCGTTCTCTTCTCCTGCCGGCTCCAGATGGAGGTTTTGGACCCGGTCTAGCGAGGGGGGAAAATTTGGGAAGGCGAGATGACGCGTTATCCGTCTTAGTCTCTCTCCCCGAGCACGTGATCCAAAGTAGATATTGTCATATATCAGTTCGGAGCACTTCGCAGACGTAGGAGGGGTTCTCTCTTAGGTAAGAGGGGACGTTCAGGCGATTGGTTTGCAAACACCGCAGAAACATTATGAAAATCAATTGCAGATTTGTATTCGTTTTTTTTTTTTCCTCCTCCTCTCTCACTCCCCTCCTCTCCATTCCACAGAGTGAGCAAAAGGAGGAGAGAGAGAGAGAGAGAGAGAGAGAGAGAGGGTTAGGGTGGGGTGGGCGGTGGGATGGGCAGGGGCGGTGGCTGGGAGGGGGTAAATGTATTTTTTCCTAGCTGCTGCTCTCTTTTCCCCAGGATTGGGGGGAAGGAGGAGGGCTCTCACGTAAGGGGTTCTAGCCTCCTCCCCTCCGTCAGCAGAGACTAAGGATGGGGATGAGGACCGCGTTCCCCACCGCCTGATCCCGCCAGAGATGTTAGTCGCTCACCCCCAACTCTCAGGGACTCCGGAGCTCGCCGACCCGAGAGGGGCCAGCGCCTACTTGGAAGAGTTGGAATAAATCACAATTCTTTTTCCCGCCGGGGCTGGGTGTCAAGACTACCTTTGCCCTTTGGAGAGACTCCTCAGAAGAGTATCTGAAGTTTCTCCAAGGTGAGGCAGCCCAGTAGCAAGCCCATGTTCCAACTTTGGCTGGCTGTGCTGCGGCAGCTAGGGATTTAGATTAGTCATAAAGGAGTGGAAAGCAGTGCGCCAGCCGCCCAGCCGGTGCCTGGCAAAGTCTGGGAAAAACCTTCTCTAATGTTGTGTTAAATATTTAGTATGAGAGAGTGGCCCTGGGTGAATATTTCATGCCTGGCTTTATTGTCAATCAATGCACAGAAAGCTACACCCACGGTGCATTTTTTTAAGTCTCAAACCCCCAAGAAAAGGGTTGGACCGAGGGCCATGTATCTTCTCTTCTCTTTGGGTTGGGGTCTCAGCCTCAGCCTGGGGGCGGAAAAGAAGACCGATGTCGGGGTTCCGGAAGGATATGGTGTTGCAGGGCTAGATTTGGGGCTCTTACCCTTAGGTGATTTGAGACTGAGAGGTGGGTGGTGTGGCCAGACGCGGGTCTCCAGAGAGACCAGCAGGGCATTGGGAAGGGAGCTGAGGGAGTTGAGGAACCTGGGCAGGCGAGGCAGTGCCTAGGGCCACTCCTCAGTGGAAGCTCCCAGCCCTGCTCCCAGGGGCCGCAGCCAGGCCTTGGTGCCGCCTTCCTGTTTCTCAGACCTGCCCTGCCTTCTTCCACCACGTCTGCCAGCCTTCTGGATGACTGCGGCCCAAGGGGTGGCCTCAGTGGTTCTACCCTTCCTCGCCTCCCATCGCTCTGGACACCACAGGACACATTTGGTCAGCTGAAAACCACTTTATTGAAAGGTTCTGGACTGGGTTCAAGGGGCTGGAGCAACTGTCAGGAGCAGAGAGCAACCTTGGATCCAAGGAGGAGCTGTCAGAGCATGATTTGTTCTGGGAGGAGGGGAGGAACCGAAGCCCCAAAAAGACTCAGCTCGTTGCACTCGGGAACAGCCAGGAATGACCCAAATTATCTTTACACCCAAATTTGGAATAAAATTTGTTTCCACTTTTAAAACATCATTTGGATCTGATTTTCCTTGCGGAACATGAGGAGGTACTGAGGCCCCAGAACCAGATGTGGAAGACACAAACACAGTGCCTTGTCCCCAAATACAACCCCCAAATCTATTCCTCTTACGCCTCCTGCCTTCCCAAATTCGTTCAGTCTTTAGAGCAGCATCTGGGGTGGAACTGCCTCCACCGTGGGTCTCATTCTTGGGGTGGCTCTGGAATACCCAGGGATAAGACTCCGGCACCCTCTGCCCATTCATCCATCACTGGCTAAAAAGCCCTTCTTTTGTCCTGACTAGATCTTAACTGAGGGCAAAGAGGAGCTAGATTTGGGCTTTGCAGAAATGCTGGACTGCTTCATTGGTAAGGGGTTACAAAAAGAAAAATCTGTTGCTTTTCCTCCTTTTTTTTTTTTTACCCCCTTTTATAGGGTGAGTTTTCTATAGGTAAGGGGCTGCAAAAAAGAAAAATCTGTTGCTTTTCCTCCTTGTTCTACCCGATTTTATAGGGTGAGCTGGGGCTAGCGTTTTTAATTATAATGATGGGGAACTATGGACTATGGCTTTTATGGGGTTCATACTGACCTCATTAAACCTGAGTTTATAGAAGGCAAAATGTTCCCCAAACAGTGATAGGGACCAGCAAGAGGTTGGTGAGAGATACCACTATTCTTTGCAGAGATGTGGATGAGGGTTCAGCGTCTCAGCTTTGGATTTCCACTTTCTCCCAGGGTCCTGCTTTCTTCCCCATCCGGGCCTCCAGGGCAACGTGGGGCCCAAGCCCCCAAGGCGAATTCTGCTCCGCCAGGGCCGACAGTGGGGAGGGGGTTCGCTTCCTGTGAGGAGACAGCTGTGGGCCTGAGCACTTGAATTTGACCACCAAAGTTTATTCCAGGGCCACCATAAAAGTGAGCCAGGCAGCTGCAAACTGCTGCTGGCAGCTCTATTTCCTTGAAACAAAAAAGAAAGACAGAAAAGAATGTCCAAGGAGTTGATGTCCAGGAAACGCTAGGCTTCTGAAAATAATATTCTTTCTCCTACAAGTAAGGCATCAAGTTCCTTTTCCTTTTTTTTTTTTTTTTTAGTTTTGGTCTGACTTAAATTTTCAACAACTTAAAAAAAAAAAAAATCCCAGCAACTGGAGGTTGGTGCCGAAGTCAAGGAGCAAAGGCCCTTGTCTCTGAGGGCAGCAAAGAATTGACTGGCAAAAATGCCCATGATATGGGCTCCGGACCTCGACCTCCCTGCCTGGCCCTAGGTCCAGAGGGTTCCTACACATAGACTGAGCTGCCCACCCCAGGCTGCAACCCAGGGCATCAGTACCTCCCACAACAAGAGATGCATCTGAGGCCCCAAATCTGTTCCACAAACCTAGTAAGCCCCACTGCCTGGGGTGGAGGTGGCTTTTTCCTTCTCATCTCATAGGTGCCTGTGGCCCCTCCACCATCCTGAGGTTCCAGCTGTCACATGAAATCCTCCTCCTCCCGCAGGGTCATCCTGCCCACCCCAGGGCTCTCGATGGCCTCAGCAAGCACTGCCTGCCTGCCCGCTAGCAGGCAGCTGCGGTCTGGGTAGATGCCGAGGTACTCTGGCCACTGGCCAGGGCTACGGACTCCAGCATTCTTCTTTTCCACACATGGACACCAGAGACAGCTTCAGAAGGGGGCAGTATCTCCCACATTCCCGCCTGGGAGACCCCAGTCAGCATCCTCCATCCAGCCCAGGTGGCCTTGCAGCTTGACCACCTCCTCCTGCTGTCTGGACTCTAGAATGGGTTGTGGAAGGGAAAGGGGCCCACCCCACCGACCTTGAACTGGGAGGAAAACCTGGGAGGCGAAAGGGGCCGATAGGCAGAGCTGTGGTGGGCTTGAATTGTAAATTCGGTCCCTGCTGGGTACAATCAATAAAAAGATAAACAATAAGCACATGGACACTCACAGCGATTCAGAAGCTGGCTGCCAAAGATGCACCCTCATTAGAAATCGGCTTGCATCTTTTTGCACATATTTCTCTTTCTTAGAGCAATACTGGCTGCTTAATAATCCTTTTAGCATGCTTGGGGATTTTCAGGCCAGCGGATTATTCTGCGCTGAGGACACCTCCCCCATCCCCCATCTAGGAGACTGGCAGGGGATAGGACCTCTGGTTCTTGGCCCCCACCTCTCCTCAGCCCTGGCTATCACCCCAAGCCCCAAGTCAGACCACCTAGACAGATGGATGCTGCTCCTCGGGCCCCTGGACAGGATCAGGGGAGGCAGAAGGGCAGCTCCTCGGCCCCTGAAGCCCCACCCACCTTTCTCAGCGGAGGGATTGTCCCAGGAGGCTAGCAATGCGACCCCATTTCTCCCCATAAAGTCCCATTTTACGAGCCAGTTTCACTGGCCTCCTCACCAAATGCTCTAAAATGAAGGAAATGTCTTAAAAGCAGTCTGGAAATGGAGCAACTACCTTTGGATCTTGGTTTTCCAAACCCAGTTGCAGCAGCACAGAAAAATGCCTTTTTTTTTTTCTTTTTTTCTCCCTGCACAGGATTGCGGTGCTGGGCCACAGGATGGGGCTCCAGGTGGAACCATTGGACGGGACATCATTCCCGGACTTTAGCGCCTACTTAGGCTCGGACCCAGTTCTCCAGATCAAAGTGAGCTCTCGGCATGTTTATGAGATCAACTCAGTGGCTCTTTATTTGTAATCAGATGCCTGGGTCAAAAATGCAAAAGGGAACGGCCCATCGATCCAAAAAGGAAAAGGAGAGAGAAAGAGAATTCAGGTGACACATAGCAAGAAGACTCAGTCACCGATTAAAAAAAAAAAAAAAAAAAGGCCCTTTGCCTGCTGCAAGAATGGTCTGTGGGTCTGTCCCAGCCTCCAGGCCCTCCCATCTGCCTGCACATTTCACCCTATTTCCAGAGCCCGGAAGCCTGACTCCCCAGTTTTCTGGAGTTTGATTCAAAAGCTTCCACAGTGTGGACACGCCACCTGGGGCCAGTGTGACTGCCTGCACTCCCCAGCGCCAGTGTGGAAGCGGCCTTCTGCTCATGATTGAAAAGTCTTTCCCATCTTGCTGCTTTCCTCTCTGCGGTCCCTGGGCACCAGGGCCAGAAGTTGAGTTACAGGAAGATTCGCCAGAGATTTATCGCTAGCCCCAAACTTGGAAAGCCTCGTTGTCATAAACAGCCATCTATTGTCTAGACTTTTATCTCTGGGTATGGATCGTGCATTATTGAGGCTCAGGAGACACGGGCCTGCCTGGCTCGGTGGGGTGTGTGTGCAGCTCAGTGCTTGCTCCTCCCACCAGGGGTTTCTCTGGTAGGTCTGGGAGCGTGCACAACTTTGTGCATGCTGGGCGGGTACACCTGAGCGACCCCGGGTGGAGACCCGGCATGGGGAAGGCCTCTTTGTGCCTGGGAACATTCTGGTGCATGTACTTGTGTGTTGGATGAGAATTTGTCACGGTGTGTTTTGTTTCTAGGGCATTTTAAGTGTTCCTGTCTGGGCTTTTGCGGGTTTTATTAACCTGCATCTGCTTGGCCTGTTTATGTCCCTTAGAAACAGATCATCTGGTGTTTTTCAATCTTGGGGCCCATTGTGTGTGTGTGTGTGTGTGTGTGTGTGTGTGTGTGTGTGTTTGCCTCTCTGAGGAAATGGGCTTGGGTAATACCTTTCCAATTTTGTTCCCCCAGATTCCTCCACCCACCCCAGCCTCTGCCTCCGCCAGAGTGTCTGACTCTGCCCCCCTCCTGCAAGTCCCGAAACCTCCCAAGCCGCTATCATTTTCCGCCACAGATACGAAACCCATTGTTATAGGAAACACATTTTGCAGCCTGAGGTCTGGTTGTCTCTGTCTTCTCCCGCAATATGGGGAAATGTCCCAGCTCCTGAATGCCCTTATTTCCGGGAGCTCTCCTTCCTTGGGCCGAGGGGCACCTTAGAAAGGGCCTGCCCTGTCCATTCTGACTTTTTAAAATCCTCTCTACAGAAGTTCAGATAACACCGAGAAGGGCCTACCGCTCCCTTGCTCCCTTCCTGGGGCTTCCTGGCAGCAAATGTCCAAGCCCTGGCCACCCCCTCAGCCCCTGGAGCCCTGCAGCCGGACCTCTGCCTGGATTAATGTTTGTGGGAGAGACAATTATCACCTTAGATCTCAGGGTCAAATGCTGTGTTTGAAAGCTAGGATCCTTAACACCAGCAGAAAGAATCAAATCCTCCCCTATGTTTTCCATTATCGGAACATGGGGTGGGCGGGCTCCCCTGACCACCCTCGCTGCTCCCTCCTGGCAGTTCCTAACCCAGGCCTGAGGCCCGGCCAGGTCCCTTAGGCGCCCTCCACTAAAAGAGGTGAAAGGGAGGAGACGGGTCTGAAGCTGGTTTCCGGTTGAGAAGGGTGGGAGGCAACAACAATTAGGGGTTCTTGGGGCATCAGACTTCACCAGAAGCCCCCACCATTGCTTCTGAGCATCCTTCCCTTCGTGCCATTAAAAATTCCCATTTAAAAAAGCAACGGGTAAAAAGCAACGGGTTCGACTTGAAAAGGGTTCCTGGGGCACAGAAGGGTGAAAACAAGCTGTGAGGGCCAGGAGAAAGGACACCCCAGGCCACACTCATAGTCTTCCTCTCTCCGTCTCTGCCTCGGTCTCACCCTCGTGCACCCTGGAGGGGAAGGATCAGGGACTCCACTCCAGATTCTTTTTCCCAGAGCCTCAGGCTGAGCCTGCCGGCCGCCCGCCGCCCCGGCGCTGTGCCTCTCCCCTGCCTCTCGGGAGCTCACGTTCCCTCGGGCGGGCCAGCTGCGGCATTGCTGTCCTGTCTCTCCCGGTCTCCCCCCATCCCTCCCTGCCTCTCCCCCACCTCTCAAACCAACAAACAGCTCACATGCCATTTTGCTCCGCACCCACGGCCTAGGCTCAGCGGGTTCAGCGCCTGGGCACCGCTTCTGGCTCGGGCACGCGTGGCTCCCTTGGCTCCCCAGCCCATGGGTGGCAGCCTCCTTCGCCTTTCTCTCGCTTTCCTGCATCTCGCCCTTCCTCTCGGCCTCTGGCTCTGAGAAATAAATAAACCCAAGTCTCCTACCTCCTCATCCCCCAAGCCCGCCCCTCGCTGCCTCACTTCTCCTTACCGAGCGTACCGCCTGGTTTTCGGGAGGAAACCTTAATAGACATGTAAGCTGTGAGTGAACTTTTCTTTGTGACGGCTACTTTCCTCTCCGGTTCCTATGTCCTGCTCCGCTTCGCGGTGGAGTGGAACGGATTTGGAAGTCTGCAGGAGGGGAGAGGGGGGGAGCCCGGAGTGGCAGACAGAGGCGAGAGACGCGGTGGACCAGAGAAGTGGAGAGAAAAGAGGCGTCTGGGTGGAGAAAGGAGGGAGAGAGGGAGGGAAGGAGGGAGGGAGGAGGGAGGGAGGGGGCCCCAGCTGGCAGGAGCCGAGCCGGAGAGAGAAAGGGAGAGAAAAGTTTCCCCAGTCTTCATTAGTAGACTTCTCTGTGAGCTGCTTCCCCAGCCAGCGGAGCCACCCCAATCAAGGAAGGGGGGAGGTCCCCTTCCCTAAGACCCCAAAGAATCCCGTGTTTACAGGATCAGAAATGCCACGGCCAAGTCTCGGCGGAAAGGAAGACTGAAATGGAGGACCGTCGCCTTCCATATAAGGTACGATGCTAACTTGACCTTCACTTTGTCACTGAGCCCCCCGCCCACGCAGACGCCTGCAGGCAGCCAGGCAGCGCAGACCCAGGCCGACCGGGCTTCTGCCTCCCTCCCTCCTTCCTTTCTCTTTCTTCTCTCTCTTTTCTTTCCTTTTTTCACCCCTACTTTCCCCCCTTTTGTCACTTCCTTCCTCCCCCCCCACCTTTTCCTTTTTATTTCCTGGCTTCTTTCCCACACCTTCCACGGTAACCCTTCTTAATCCCTTTCTTTCACTCATTCATTTCCCTCGTGCTTGCTGGTTTCACGGTTTTCCTTGATTCTCTCTTGCCGAGCTCTTTATTGGAATCTCTTCTTCCTCTCTCTCCCACAATCTTCTGTTTTGGTCTTTTGAATCCCAGAAAATTATATATATAATTTATATATAATTTTAATTCTTTTCCCATCCTCACCCCCAAATGATCTCCACAGCTATAGCCTGGCTTCTGCCCCCATCCACATGTCCCTGGGGAGGAGGGTCAGGCGAGAAGGCCAATTTGGGGTCAAAGGGGCTTCATTCTGGGCCCAGCGACCAGTTGGGGTTGACAGTGAACTTCTTTTTGGTAAGACCCTGGTTTCTTCTCACTAGCCTCACCTGCAAAGTCTCTGCAACCTTATAGTGGTCTTGATCTGAGAGCAGAGAGCAAAGGCCTTGATTAAGGCAGGGAGTCGGGGGTGGGGCAGGGAGAGTTGGAGAGAGCAGAGATTACTGCTCCTGAAACTAAAAAGGAGATTTAAATACCAAATTGTTGTTTGCCCTTCTCTGAGCTCTTAGCCCCTAAATCCTAAAGATTTCTCTTAAGATGGCTGGGGATGAAATCTAGAGAATTAGGGATTTCTGGAGATTCACACACACATAAAAATAGGAATGAAAAAGACTATGGGGGCCAGTTTTCCTCACCTTTTGCTGCCTCTCAGGCTCCAATAGAGCCACGACATTAACTCTAATCATGTCTTGTGAGGCTATAAAATAAATGGTATTATGAACACCCCTGTAATTGTCTGTTATTTGCTTACTCGTGGTAATTACAATAGTAGACGAGACAGGTCTATGCAGAAAAAGTAAAGCCAAGCAAATTCCTCAAAAATGAAACTGTTTCACCGAGGCCTTCAAACTCTTATGCCTTCTCCAGAATCTCTAAGCTCCTGCCTAACACCTCTTGGGCTTAGGAGTAACCATCTTGTCAGGGATAGAGTGATACTGGGAGATCCTACCACCTCCTTTTACTCTATATCCCATACACCCCCACCCCCTTCTGCAAAGATACCACAGAGCATCAGACAATAAAGGAGAAATGCTTTCTCTCTATCCCCCTACAATTATCCGGATAATTGCATGAATTCTTCTTTGAATGCTGCTGTGAAGTCAGGGTTGGGATTTCAGCAGGAAGTGCCGAGGAAAGAATTCCGAATGGGGGAAGCTGGGAGAGTCCTGGTTCTTACATTCCCAGACTTTATAGTTCTGTCTAGTGTTACATTGTTTCTTCAGGCAAAGATCTTTGTTCGCCTTCAGTCATATTTCCTCCCTCCCCCCTCCTTTTCTTTTTCTCTCCCTCCCCCCCTATATTGGCCCCTTTAAAGGAGATTCAGATCATCTTCTGCTTTTAATACATGACTATAAAAGTAAAATTAATCCCCCTTGCCCTTTAATATCAATATCTCTCCGTTAAGTATGCACATTGGTGAGAATAAACATAATTAAGTGCTGCAAACCCAAACCAGCAATTACCTCCAAGGTATCCCCCCACTGGGTTTGGCTTATCTAGGGGTGTTCACTCTGCAGCGAGATAACCAGGGGGTGTTTATATTATTTTTTTTATAAGCTCCTTGGGTCCTGAGTCAGCACCAACTTGGTAGAAAAAAGCAACCACGAAGCCAGAGAGAGAGAGAGAGCCACTGGAGGGAAGAGAGCACCAGACCAGCCAGCCGGAGAAGAACCACGGGGAGAAATGCAGAGAAAGGAAATGGCAGCAGGTCCCAGAACAAACGCGGCAGAGGGCAAGAGCAGCACTCACAGACAGAGGTTTACCTATTTTTACTTAAAGGACTTTTTAAAAACTGAGGGCTTGGTGAAGAAAAGGGAAAACTCAGGGAAGGAGAGGGGAGCGAGACTTATCCAAGCCCCAGTGTGAACGCCCCAGAAGGGAAGAATGGCGCATGGGCACGAAGCAGCTTCGTCGTCGTAGGTCAGTGCTGTCCTAAGGACTGCTGGGCTGGGTTCTCCAAGCCCCCACCCCCACCCTCTCCAGGCCACCAGGGCTTCCTCGCTCTCCTTATCATCTTCATCTTTATGACGAGGCTTGTTAACAAGACCAGCAAGCTGGCCGAGCAAATCTATCTCAGCCACTCGTGCTCAGCCAAGCAGCATCCGGTGGGGCGGGGAGAAGGAGGGGGGGTCTGGCAAGGCCCTAATTAATTGATTCCTTTGGACAGTAAAATATGGCCGCGTCTACACAGAACCCATCGACTCATAAACAATATCTCTGCTGGGTGTGAGCGCATGGCTTCTCAAAGAGTTTTCTATAGGCATGTGTCATGCAGTCTTGGATCTTTAGCTGCTAAAGAAAGACCCACATGGGACTAATTTTTAGGGGGCCAAAACAGAGTTAGCTCAGTGCCAGGAAATGCTTTAAGTTACTACTGCCTCTCAAAAAGCATTGAGAGTGGGTTTTGCTGGAAAAAAAGCTGGGATTATGGGGTATAATCTCCCTGCTGTCTGTGTAGACTTCACCAAGGTTAAGGGTAGGAACCAGAGCTGAGGCGCTGGACAGGCCAGAACCAGACCCGGGGTAGCTGGGAGGGATTAGGATTGCTCTGGGATTTGTGAAGGGCAGAGAAGAAGAGGTTCAGTGTTTGGTTCATGCTGTTCCCTAGACTTAAAAGAATTAAAAATTTTAAATTTAATTAACTCTTCATTTTCAGGAGCTCTTGAGTGCCCAGCACATGCCTGGAACTGCCTGTTAGCGCAACCAGCCTGTTACACCCTTCTCTGGTTGCTGCATTTTCTCTCCCCCCCCTTCCCTACCTGGCAGCCCAGAGTAACTTTATAGTATATTTATATTAGGCCCAGAAGAACAGGTCCTGAGGCACAGGGGATAACCTAATTACATAATGCTAATTCCATATACCAGTAACTATGCCATCAGACCCTGCTGCAAACAGGACTTAGCACTCTAAATATAGACCCTGACTCCAGACAAGAGATGCAACAGGGAGTCTGAGCTAGGAGACCACTTATATAAATAATGCATGTAGCTATTGAAGGGTTTTTAGAAGGCAGAAATAATAGAAATAGAGAAAAGAGGCTAGCCAGTGGAGATCGTCATTGCCGATGCCTGATCTTCCTCCCACTACTGTTTTAAAGATTGCCTGAGAAATGTATGTTATAAATACGATAGGTGAACCCAAAGAATGGTTTTCAACTGTATTTGGTACACACCATGGTATGCAAACATAATTTACAGAATATTTCTTTTCATACTCTGGGTAGATAGGCACTTTGTGTATATATAATAATATGATGTATTTTAATGCAGTTGTATGTCGGTATATTACTCTCTGGATGTATTTTTTCTATGCACTGATTTTTCTATGCACCATGTCGCTAAAGAGATGCTGGACTGTACATTCCCTTGGTAGAATATATGGAAGTGTGCTGCTTATATATGTAAATGAATTTTTACATGTGGTGGATATACATGCTGTATGTAACCTTTTTCCGGGAGATTGCTTTTCCATCCAATAGCTAGAAGTGCCTCTGTATGTGTATTTTCTAGATGAATGTATTTTCCATGCCCAGAATGTATATGTAATATAGATATCTATGCATGTTAGAAGGTTTCGAGCTATTCCTATTTGCGTGCATGTTGCGGAACATCTTTTCTCTGCCAGTGGTGATTCCATCCACGCGGACCTGTCTTTGAAAGAAGTTCTCTACTCCGGGTCAGGGAAACCGGTCAAGTGGAGGCTGGTCTCCGCGTACCCAGGAAGTGGCTCCGACGCCGCCGCCGGGAGGAGAAAACACTCACAAACCACCGGCGGGTCACCCTGGGCGAGACCGAGCCCAGTCCCTTGGCGCCCTTGCCAGGCTCCTTGGGGCAGCGCCGGCTTGGAGGAGCCGCGGGTCAGAGCCGCCGGGGGCGAGGGGCGCGGCGGGAGGCGGGCGGCCGCGGTGGGGACCCCGCGTGCCCAGCGGAGGGAAGGCACTTGGGAGGGAAAAGGCCTGCTTCCCGTAGCCCCGCCGCGCCCCTACTCCGGCTGTTCTTCGAGGTCTCCCACCAACTCGCGGGGCGTCCGCCAGGCCCGGGGTGCTCAGGGACCAGCGGAGGAGCCGGACCGCCTCCGCAGCCGCCGCGGCTCCGGCCAGCAGGGGTCAGCCCACCCTCCCCCGGGCCCCGCGGGTCTGGAGCGGCGAGCGGAGCTGCAGGCGCTGCGGGGCCAGGAGCTCCGCGGGTGCCCCGGGGCTGGGAAGCGCGCCCGCTCTCCTCGCCTCGGGACACTGGAGCGAACCGAAGCCTGGGCCGGGCCGGGCCGGGCCCCGCGGGAAATTGGACCGGAGCCCTAGCCGCCCGGCCGGCCCGGGCGGGGAGAGGGCGGTCCGGGCGCCCGCGTCATCCCCCAGCGGCCGGTGCGCCTTTGTCTCGGGGGCCTTCCCTGAGCGCGGCGCGCGGCGCCGTCTGCGGCGTTGCGGGGCGTCCAGGGGGCGCGGGCCTCACACTTGGCGGCGGAAAACCGGTGACTCGGCCTCAACAGAGACAGGCGGACCCGGAAAGGGCAGCCACTCCGACCTACAGGCTCGCGATCTACGCGGCTCCGGGGTCCGGGGCCTGCAACCACCTCGAGTCGAATTACAGCGGGACCTTCGGCGCCGCCGTGTGCCCGCCTCGCAGAGAGAGAGGCTCGGCAGCTCCCCAGTGTGTTTCCCGCGCGGCCCAGGGCCCGAGAACCGCTCCTCCGTTCCTGGTAATGGCGGGGAGGATGGGCAGGGGCTCCGGTCTGTCCGGAACCGAAATCCCGGGGGCTTGCTTTGTTCGCAGAGCGAGGCTCGCTGTCCCCGCTCCGCTCTGGAGCTGAGCCACCGACGCGCCGGGTTTCCGGCTGCATTAGGACCCACAGAACCCGGATAGTGGCTTTAAACACCCCTCGCTGCGTTTAGGCAGATCAGAGTGGAGCAGAACTGAGCGGATGGTCAGGGCCAAACACACCATTTATTTGGATGGTATAAGCTTGTTACAAACACACGACAGCAGGATTATTTTCTATCTGAATTATCCAGATACGTCTCCCCCTTCCTTGCTCTGAAGACCCAGTAGAGAGACACACAGGATGCTTTGTCTGAAAGTCAGTGGAGTACATTGTAGGCTGAGGCCTTAAACCAGACAAATAGTTGCAAAATAGATGCAATCTTTGCTCAGATCAAGAGCTCCAGCGGTGTGCCCTAAATATTTGTGTTGTGTCTCAACCATGACCTTCTCTTTGGCCAGGAGACCCACGGACTTGTTTTTCAGCCATTGGGAGGAGATTACCGTGTCTTTCCTTCACTGACAGCTCCCCCAGCTATGGAGTCAGCGGCTCCCCCAGCTATGGAGTCAGCGGCTCCCCCAGCTATGGAGTCAGCGGGGAGAGGGGCTGCATAGACACCACCCAACAAGAGCTGTGCTCTCTCAGATCTGCAGTATCTCAGGATAAATGGAGGGAATACATTAAGGGCCAGTTATTCCTGGCCTCCCTAAAGGCCTTCCTTCCTTTTTAGCCAGAAATGTCTTCACTGTTAACTTCCTGTAGAGATGCATCCCTGGATTCATTGGGATTCCGATCCTCCTCCTCCGTTTATGCAGATCGAGGCACAGCCACCCAGTCCCTCCCCCAACTCATGGCTGCCAGACGCTATCTTGTTCCCAGCCTTGCCCCCACTCTGTAGGGCCTTTGTGTGAATACCCGCAAAGCTTGGGATCATCTTCTTCCTGCCTGAACCCCTCAGTTATACAAGACAGCTGGGATGAGGGGCAAAGGGAAATGAGGTTTGGTTTAAATTTACCAGTTTTACTAGTTGCAGGAGAAAGGACAGAGTGACAAAGTTTTCAGGGCAGAAGGCGTGGTTTGCAGTCTGGGCTTGGGTGGGGGCCCCTGATATTCCGGAGAGGGCCCAGGAGGGTGGAGGGGGAATTTGGAGGAGACTCGGTGATTGGAGCCAGGCCATGGAAAAAAAGAAACTCAGGGACCAGAGGCTCAGGGGTAGAGGCATAGGGCGGGCGTTCCACTTACAAGGAAAGGGGTGAGGTGGAGGTGCAAAGGGCTCATGCACTCAGCTGGAACCCAGACTCTGTCCTGGACCTAGGCCTTTCTCTGGCATGGCCCAGAGGAGGTCTCTGGCTGAGAGAGAAAGAGCCAATTTCTCCACCCTCAAGTGGTCTTTAGTCCCCTGCCCGGTCTTCTTGAGTGCATAAAATATGCTCCCAGTGCAAAGCCATGGAGTCAGGGCCTTGGGGTTGAAGTGTGGACCCACCAAACCCTGCCCGTATCCCACTCTCATCATCCCAGCTCCAACCTGCTTGCACCCCTACCCCGGCTTTGCTTCGTGGAGATCCTGCAGCTTAGCCTTTCTTTTCCCAGCCCTGCAGGTAGGTAGTCTCAGCCTCCTCCAAGATGCTCCCTTTATTTTTACAGCCCACAACTTTTCAGATATTCCTCTCCTCCTCTCCAGTCTATGGTCCCCCAATTTTCTCTCTGCTAGTAATTGCTTAGGCCCGGAGATGGCAGCTCATCAACAGATCTTGATTGCTCATATATTTTTGTTGCCCCTGAAACTGCTCTTTCTTTATTATTATAATTATAATTTTTATTATTCACCTGAGCTGGAGAAAATAAAGTGGAAAACAGCCAGGAGGCTGAGGATCCCATTCTTTCTGGGCAGAGGAGTCAATGTGTGGGGAACCAGCTTAATTTTTTTTTCAAAAAAAAATCACATCATCATACAGTCATGTTTTAATTAGTATTATTAATATTAATATGATGAAGTAACTCTGTACAAGGACTATATAAAGGGGGAAACGTGCTAAAGACAGCTGTTTGAATAGGAGGGCGCACTACAGAGAGCTGGGGAGGGAGAGGGGGAGTCGCCTACGCACAGAGGCTACACAAGGTACTAGCAACAGACACAGAGAACAGGACACAGATTGACAGAGAAGTTCACAGAAGTCAAGTTTAAAGCGACAGGAAGAGAATATTGCATATCTTTCTCCCTCCACCCTTTGGGAGTCTTCTTCTGGTCTCTCTTCTCTATTAGGCAGTGGGAGTCAGGCTGGAGTGGTGCAGCTGGATTCCAGCACCCCAGAGCTCTTGAGGTCACAGGAGGGGCTGCATGAAGAGGTACATGGGTGACCAGGCAAAGGGGAGCGTGCCTCAGACCCAGCCCCAGCAGACAGCTTGGAATGGCAGTGATTGCTTCGAACTTGCACATCAATGGAACAAGTTGATGTGGCTGGGGAAGTGTGTCTTGTCAGGTGCCCAGTGGAGGATGGGAGCATGTGATTATATGGCCAGTCTACAGGGTTGTATGTGGGGATATGAGGCTGCCTGCTTGCAAGTATCATCAGGAGAGTGAGTTGGGCCCACTGGTGTGCTGGGCTCAGCTGACCCTGTGAGTTTGCCTCTGCACAATCCTTTATAGGGATTTGAATCCCTGTGCTGGTGGAAGAATAGGGGCGGAGGAGGGACTCTGAGGATTGCCTTTCAAGGGTGTATTGGGGGAGACTCTCCCCATGAAGGAAGACTCCCAGCTAGCAGGCCATTTCGGAATTTTCCAAGCTGAGTCTAACTTCCATCAGTCCCTTGCTCCTGGCAAGGGTGGGTCAGCAGATGGGAGGATGGGGGGACTCTCACCCAGAGGGATAAAAAAAAATAATGGAATATGGGAAGGCAGGCAAGTTCCTTCACTGCTTCTCTCTCCTAAGCCAGGCTAGTGTCTCTGGGGCTGGGACAGGGGAGGAGGGCTGGGGGCGGCTGGACCTGACAGGGGCTGTGAATAAAAGGCCCTCCGTTGGAGAAGCCACTCTCTGGCCTCCAACAACAGGTTCTGGAGATGTGCTCCTCCCTCTGCTCTGGTCCTTGTACTCAGAGGCTTGAAGCTCCGAGGCAGAGGCTGTGGATCCTGAGACAAAGGGCCAAGTTGGGGAGAGGGTGGAGTGGGAGATGAAACAAGTTGGGTGGGGTGGGGTGCAGTGCCTCCTCCTCCATTGTCACCACCCTGGGAAACCTGGGCTGAGTGGGCCCCTGCAGCCAGTAGCCCCTCTAGGGGCGGATTCTCCTCCTGCCTCATAAATTATGCCGGTCCAGCCTCCAGCCGGCCGTGACCATGAACGCCAGCGGGAAAGGGAGAATTAGCTGGGGCAGCCTGAAACTCTTCCGCCCGCCAATCAATTGGGGGCTTGAAGCCCCTTTCACAGCCTCTTGGGTTTCCCCTGAGGGCCAGGTGGGGGTCCCCAGAGTGACTATTGAATCTGAGGCTGTGTCTGCCTAGCCCTCAATTCCTGGCTTGTGGTTCTGGTCTGAAGCCACCTCGGGGGCAGGAAGAGAGGAAGGTAGCACACCCGGGAGCGAATGGGCTGGCAGAAGGCTTGGGAGAGGGTTGGGGACAGGAGGTGCGTGGACAGCCTGCCCTAGAGAGGACATAGGTCTGCAGCCAGGTCTGCCCACCATTCCTGCTTCCTCCTGCTCTGCCATCCAGGCCTGGAGGACCCAGACACCCTGGACATGGGCCTTGCTGACCATGCTGTCCTCCCAAACCGCACTTCCTCCTGGATTCCCCCACTTGCTCCTGCCCTCCCAGAGCCACCCTGTCCCCCTCTACTCTCTCTGGAGAGGACCTCTCCTCTTGCTCCCTCCTGTCAGCGGCTCCTAACCCCAACAGCGAGTTCGGGAGACTTTGTCCCACGGCCCCTGCCCTTGCCTCTCCTGCAGGCAGACTTAAGACCACAGAAGGAAAGTGGTGGGAGCAGCCGCCTGCGTCGTCAGCCTCAGTCTGCCTCAAACCAACCCTTCCCCAGTGCCCAGCTTGCCCTGTAGAGACCCCTGGCCTGCAGCTGTGGGCTTTCTGTCTCCCTGGCTGGGTTCTTCCTTTCTCTCTGGGGCCTGGCAGGACCTGCTGGGGGTGTGTGAGAGGGGAACACGAAGAAAACAGACAAGAGGACGTCCAGAGAGGGCCCGCCAGAGACTTCTGGCATCCTAAGCGGGGAGCCCGTGTCCCAGGCAAGCGCCCCCTCCTGCTCTCTGCCAGAGACGGGCTCCGTCTGGGGCTGGCTCCCTTGTCGGGCCCCCTAAAAGAAAGAGAGAGCTTGCTCCCTCAAAAGAAGTCTTTTCTTTTTCATCCTCCGGTTCTGAAACCAGATCTTGACCTGCTGGTCACTAAGATTCAAGCGGTCTGAGAGTTCCCTCCGGCGCTGCCGCGTGATGAACTCGTTCACGAGAAATTCGCCCTCCAGCTCCGCCAGCTGCAACTTCGAGTAGGGCTTGCGCTTCTTCCGGGAGCGGCTGTGGATCGGGTACCAGGGCGTGCCTGGGTGGAGATGAACCAGGAACCAGGGTTGGCCAGCAGACCAAGAGGTGACAGGCTCAGAGCCCCTGCTCCTTCCCCGGTCCTCTTCACTTTGGCCTGATGCCCACCCTCAAGCCCTTCCTCTCCCGATGCCCCTCTTCTCTGCAGACCCCACCCCTGCCAACTCCCTTCCCTCCTCGCTCTCCTTTTCCTCCTTCACTTCTTTTCCTGGCTCCCCCAACCCGACCTACCACTGCAGTCCCCCCTGACCCTTCTAGGTTCCGCTTCCCTCCCTTCTTCCCAACCCTCTTCTCCAGGATATCCTGGTCCCTTCCTCTCACATCTTCTGGGATGGGGTCCCTGACCGGTTAGAACAGGCATGAGCGAGTGGCAACAGTTAAATGTATCCACTGGCAGAAAAAAAAAAATGCAGGTGATGGAGGCGGGAGGGAAAGCGGAGCCAGAGGCTCGGGAGGAGCAGGGACCCAGCTCCGGGCCTCACCTTCCCACCCCCCAGGCCGGAGGAGGTCTCGGTCCAGCATTTCCCTGCTCCAGAGCTCCCTGCCCCCTCCAGCCTCGGGCTCCAGTACAAGGGAATCTCTTCAGTTCTTTTATGGGGATATTTACATGTTTATAGGGCTCCCCCACCCCCACTTCTTTTTAAAAGAAGCGCTTCCTCGCCACACATTCTGTCACCCCAGGCGGCCCCAGCTCGGCCCGACCCTGCCCGCCCCGTCAGGCGGCCCGCCCAGCGCGTCTCCCCGGAGCGGGCCGGGGTGCTGCTTACCGCTGGCCGCGAGCCCGCCGCCGGGGTTCAGAGGGGACACCAAGCCGCCAGGGTCGCCCGCGCCGGCGCCCTTGTTGCCCTCGTTGAGCAGGGACGAGCTGGAGTCGGATTCTAGGGACTGGCACGAGGGCGGGTCGTGCGGGGGCCCCGCGCCGCCGTCGCCGCCGCCCCCGCCGGCCGCGTAGTCGTACTTGAACCCGAGCGCCGGCGGCCCCGCCGGCTCCAGCGGCAGCAGCGCGGCGCCCGGTGCCACTCCGGGGCCCGGGTCGCGCCCGCGCTCCTCGCGCTTCAGGGCCCCGCCGCCGCCCTCGGCGCACGGCTCGCGGTAGTAGCCCTTGCTGTCCTCCACGCGCGCCAGCTCGCACGTGCGGCCGAAGGGCGGGTTGAGCGACACGGGGCTGCCGAGGTAGGGCTGCGGGTAGCCATTGCACGGCTCCGCCGACGGCCAGGGCAGCGAGCACACGTTGTCGCGGCGCGGGTAGGACAGCGAAGGCAGCCCGGGCAGCTGCGCCCCCGACGCGCGGAAATTGGGGAAGTAGAAGGTGTCTCCCGTGTGGATGTTCACCAGCGGCCCCACAAACCCGGGATTCAGGAGATTATGCTCTCCCATTTCCGCGGGGCCCGACCGGCGGCTTCTACTTTATTGCTATCTGACATTAAACATAGTTAAACCTGCACCGGCCACCCATTGGCCGTCCCACTCACGTGGGTACCGCCGCCAGAGGGATGGGTGGGGACAGCGAATCCCCCCACCCCGCACCCATTCCAACTTCCCCCTTCCCCAATTGGGGAGAGGGGGGGCGCGCGAAACGCCGGGACAGATTTATTCGCTGGTTTCTAGTTTTTTAAAGAAATCATATAAAAACCTAACGCAGAGAGTGAGGCAATCGCCGGACACGGGGCCGGGGGGGAAATAGCCACACCAAAAACACCCGCACATACACACTTCTGCACCCTGACACCCCCCCCCCCCCAGATGTATTATCTTCTCACCAACAGCTGGCCCAGCTCGGCCCGTCCCTCTTTAATTAGCTCCTTTATTAACTAAAACCGTTGGAATTTACAATATCTCCCCAATAAATTACTATTAGATATTGTGTCATATAAAGTTTACTGGCTGTTTAAGGAGACGGATGAGCCCTTTGGCTCGGGGTTTATTTACAGTAGAGGCGAGTGGGGGTAAAGACAGGTTTTCCTGCTGCTGTCTCCCTCAGCCCTGTGGCTGCTGGGCTTTCCTTCTCCAGCACTTTCTCCTCAGGAATTTGGGGCCTTTTCCTCCAGGAAGGACAGAAGGAGAATTAATAATGTACAGTCCCCCCCCCCCACGAAGCTGGGAGCCACCCCAGCCTCACATTTCCACTCAACCTGTAGAGACAGGATGCAGAGGGAGGCAGAAAAAGAAGGCGCCCAGCTCAGTGTGAACCTGCCTCTCAGCTCTTGGAAATTTGGGGGCTTGGACTGCTCTTTATTGTGATTCTGTGGGTCACAGGGGCTTCTGGGGCGGGGGGATCTCCCAGATTCTTTGCAGAGAGAATCTCTGGGCTTGGTTGGCCTGGGAGCTCCTGACTCCCACTGTGCAGAGGACATTGGCACCCCCAAACTGGCCCAACCTGCCCTTGGGACCACCAGAAAGCATGCTGAGGCCACTAGGTGTGCTGGGAGCCAGGGAAAGAGCTCCAGAGAACCTTCCTGTTGGGGGCTTAAGATTATGTTTGTGGTGATAGCCTCAGCAGCTCCTTCTGGAGAAGGTGAGTACCCAATGCTGGTCACCGGTGAGGCTCATCAACGCAGGGAAATCGCAAACCCTTTTCAACTAAGTCCACAGAACACAGTCAAGTGGATTAAAAAGGAAAAAAAAAACAACACGCACACACACACATACACACACACACACACTACAAAAACCTTCAAAGGTAGGTGTATTCTATCAGAGCCTCGTAGACAAAACAGTCGAATTTCTATGTGATTATTTCAGGCTCCTGCCCAATGCCCGGCTCTAGTAATACGAGCGGAGATTAAATACTTCAGGAAATATCTAAATATGAGAAAACACCGGAAGATTTAGAGAAAATTAGAGACTAAGAGACTCCGAGAGAATCCGGGAGAGAGAAAAAAACACACTCATGTAGGTAGAAATTAAATGTCTGAACAAAAGCCGAAGCAGAGCCACCGAAGCAAAAAAAAAAAAATTCTCATCTCCCTCTTTTTCTCTCTCTTCCCTGCACGACGCAGCGGACAGAGACGCAGATTCTTAGAATTCCACAGCTCCGGGCGATTTCATATCCCAAACCATAGCTGCTCACTCCCACAGAAATGCGTCCGTGCGGCGTCGCCCAGCCGGCTGGCCGCCGCAGCGAGCAGCTCCGCGTCTGCCCGTCCCCGCCCTGGCCCGCCGGGCGGCCTCGCCAGCCGCCCCTCCCCCCGACCCAGGAGCCTGGGGTGGGGGGGAGCCCAACTGGCCTAACCGAGACCCCACAGTGGGATGCCAGCCTGGCGCAGTCACCTCCAGTCAGAACCGCAGGAGCCGGGCGCCAAGCAGTGGGCCAGAGACCCGCCTGGACTGGGCTGGTGGTGCGGAATGATTGAAGGGCTGCGCGGCTGCAGAGAGGAGCATCCCTCCGCGGCAAATGCCACGTCACAGCACCTCCAGCGTATTATTTATGCCGCCTTCCCAGGATGCATTAATGAGCGCCGCTGAAATTTTGATTAAAAAAAAAAAACTGATCTGGGGGTTATTTTGGCCATGAAACCAAACCAGGTGTGACTGTAATATTGTCGCCGTTTTCCACCAGAACACTGCGCCGCGGCGAGGTCCGCAGGCCCGGGCTCACCGCCGCTATTGTTGGTGGGAGAAACGCCGCGCTGAGCTTTGCGGAATGATCACCAGCTCCGGTGAGGCTTCTCCGCCTCTCCTTTCCCTCCCAGAGGACCGCAGTCTCCTGGAAGGCGGCCTCAGGAGGAGGGTCTCGGCCTCTGCCTAGTCCTCCGGAGCTGGAACATGCGGGGCCTCCGCCTCCGCTCGCTGCCCCCGGCCCGGCCACCCGGCCACCCGGCTACCCGGCCCCCGGAGCTCCGGCCACAGGGCGGCAGATGCAGCGGCGGGGAAAGGAGGATGGAGTGAGGCTTCCTTCACTCGCCATTCCTCTCAGACTGATTTGACCCCATCAACAAAGGCCCATTTCCCCAGGTTTTGGACTCTGTGGGCACTGGCACATGCTTAACCCCCTTTTCTTCCGAGCTTCGGACCCCGAGTCCTCTCAGGGAGAGCTGCCAGGGATCATCACACACATTCGCATCTCCAGTGTCCTGTTCCTCGGGACTCAGGGTGAACCTGGGGCGTTACAGGGTCGCAGCGAGGACCCCGGCAACAGAGAGCGCTCAGCCTCCCTTGCCCCCCACTGCGGTTCGGTTCGCCCGCCTGCGCGCAGCCCAGGCGCCCCATTCCTTAACCAGGCTCAGACCGACCGTCCCCAGAGCGCCGCGCTCAGCCTGGGTCCCCGGGGCCGGCGGGAGGCTCGGGTGCGAGGCTTCAGAACCCAGACTCGGCTACCGCCGCTGGCCCCCGAGCCCACGGGGGCTGGTGCCGAGGCTGGGAAGGACTCCCAGCCCGGAGCGCTGGGCAGCCTCATGCAGACCCCGGTTTGATCCGCTCGCACCCTGCAACCCTGTCATTGGCCAGGGAGCCACGCTCCGGGACCGCGGGGCGACCTGCACGTCCACCCTCCTGCTCATTCATCACAGCGCAAGGTTAGAGGAGATGACCTGCTGGCTAGCGTGGAGCCCCGGGTCCCGGCTGCAGCTGGTCCTGGCTCCGCCATACCCCTCTCATTAGCTCGGGGGTTAATGAGAACTGAAGGCCAGGACGCCGCCCCAGGTTTTCCGCAAGGACCCGGGCAGCCCTCGTGCTTCCGAGCATCCGCCAGCCGGAGGCCCTGCCTCCTCTCCGCGCCTCCTTTGCCCCCATCCCTCACGCATCTTCGAGGCCTGCTCCCGGGGCCTCGAGTGGCTGCCCCCGCTGAGCCAGGCGGGGGAGTGGATGATAAAATCTACCTGGTTCTGGTGGCAGAACCAGGGTCAACGCGGCTGCGCCGGCCACCGCGGAGCCGCTGCGAGTGGCTGGGTCCGGGCTCCCCGCGCTCGGAACGATTCGGCGCCCGGTGCCGTCTTCCCCGCGGTCAGTGGAGGGGCCGCGAAGGCCTGGTTCAAGGTCACTGTCTAGTTTGCGGAAAGCGGCTCCGCCGCATATGCTAATGAGGCCGGGCCTGGGCCCTGAAAGAGAGGGGAGCAGGGACTGAGCCGGCGGGGAGAGGGGAGGTGAAAGGCCGCGAAGGTGGATGGCTGGGGCCCCGACCCCCCAGTCCGCGCTGTTTCACCCCTTTAGGGCATTGGGGCTTGCAAAGGATCTTGGTCAGATTCAAACTAGACAGAGGTAAAGGAAGTGGGGGGCTCCGTGTCCTCTGTTTTTGCTTCACTCGCTCCTCCAGAGGTTGGAGCCCTCTGGGAGCCCCGGACTTTAAAAAGAAATCTGGAGGTGGGGGGGGGGCTTCTCTAGGCATTGCCTTCTGAGGACCCACAGCCTGGGAGTGGGGGCCTTAGAGAAGCCTTGAGTGAGGGGGCCCCGTCAGGTTTTTAGGCTCAAGACAGCAGCCTGGAATCAGCAGCGTCCTTCCGTCCTTCGGTCCTGCGGCTCCTCTGCGCTCCCACCCACCGCAGGACCCCGGCCCGGTGGCCACTCGGGAAAACGGGGACAGGGTGGGGAGTCCCGGCAGGAACCTCTGGGAAGCCGTCTCTCCACCTCTCACCTGAGCATCCCTAAACGAGCCATCTTTGCCCATTTTCTGCCTTTCCGGCGCGCTAACAGTTAAACAGTTGCGTGGCTCTGACATTTTCCACCTCCGCCAGCAGAGGATCTCCTCCGCCTAGTGAATTACTGAATGCCCAGGAAGGTGTGGGGCCAAGTTAAAAAAAAAAAAAACCACACACACACAACAAAACACCTTCCTCAAACGCCACACCCACCGCCGCCTGCAAGGGGGCCTGTTCTCCCAACCCTCGGAGCTCACAGTGGGGTGAGGGCGAACCCCGAGCTGAGCGCCCGGCCCCGCAGCCAGCGGCTGGCGGGGACCACGGCCTCCGTCCAGGCCTCTCGCTCTGGGGAGCGGCTGAGCTCTGCCCGGGGTCTGTTCTGCCCAGCAGCTCCCCTAACGCGTCCTCAAAGCCAAGCCCCCAGTGCAGGGTGGGGGGCGCGCGCGGATCGGGGTAGGGGCCACCGGCCCGGGAGGCTGGTGGTGGTGGGAGGACGGCTGTTAACCCCGAGGGTGGCTGGGCCGGAAGAGCGGGGTCCACTTACCTTTGGAGACGGAAGAGGTTCGGAAGGGTGCGGGGCGGGGGTGCTCAGCCTCTAGGCACCCTCTCCCCCTTCCCCAAGACCCGCCGCAGGCCAAGCCGAGGTATCGGAGGAGGGCGGGGCGGAGGAGGCGGAGGGAGCGGCCGGCGGTAGGCGCGCGGGAGCGGAGCTGCAGAGCATCTCTGGGGAGGCCGCCTTTTATGGTCGTTATTAGCGCCCCTGTCTAGACTGAAGACGACACCTCCTCTGTGTGTAAACAGAGGCGGCGGGCTCTGGCGGGAAGGGGGATGGCGCGTCGAGGGGGCTCGCGGCCCTCCCCTTCTCTGGCCACGGGAAGATCAAGGCCTTTCCCCCTCCCCCCTCACATGTGCTCCCTAGCGATGTCAAGGTCAGAAAGACCTAGTCACGGTCAAGGCTAAAAGAGGAAGACCCTGGTTGGTTGTGAAAGGCTCTGGCCCCCTCCTCCTCCTCCCAGAAGCTCCTCGCTTCCCAGGGCTCCTCCATCCTCCACCAACGCAGGTCTGGAGACACATCTGATGCAGCAGTTGGAGTTTTTGGAGGGTTAGGCTCATGCCAGCAGCCTGGGATCAGCACCGTCCTCACCAAGGCCATCTGAGGCGGACCCAGGTGGATCCTAGTGTGGGGAGTTCCCTTTTGAACAGAGGGGCTGCCACAGTGTCCCCAGCTCCAATCCTCCGAGCCATGGAGAATGTCAGAGGGCTGTCCCTGCTTTACTCCCGCCCGGCTGACCCATCTCTCTGTGGATCAGCCTCAGGAGCGGATGGTCTAGAGACAGCGGTGGAGGAATCTCCGGAGAACTGCTGGCCTTCCTCCCTCAGGTGGGTTCTGGGCTGTGGGACAGGGGCTGAAAGGCCCTGTCTGCCGGCCCTTGGTCTGGGGATGAAGATGTGGGTGGGGGAGGATATGGAAAGGATATATCTGAGCCCTCCCTGGCAGCCTGGTAGAGCGGCTTCCAGATGGAGAGTCCTGGTAGGCACTAGCCCACCCCCATCCAGGATCCCCAGTCCTGACCTGGTGGGGCCTGAAGAGCGGAGAATGCCAGCTCAGATTGAATGAAAGATAGCAGGGGCTTCCATCTCAGAGGGGAAGGGCTGTCTCCAGGAGAAGCCTCTGTGCTCACAGCTCTTCTATTCTATTCCCTGGCACTCTCATATTTATTGAAACTCACACCAACACTAGGAGACTGGCCTTAGAAAGAAAGGCTGCTTGTAGATTTGAATAAGGAAGAGGAAACAATTCTGTACCCTGAGATGAGTGCCGGCTGACAATACTCCTGCCTACACAGTTGCACACACAGGCAGTAAAGACTGAAGAAATTCTCCACTGGTCAAAAACTACACACACACACACACACACACACACACACACACACACACTTCACAGGAATGCCTCACAGAATCCCCAGTGAGAATGCCAATTCTTGGAGGACAGAGAGGTAAGGGACCAACATGATCAGGAAAAGAATAATATATTTTTCCAACTTTGCCACCGTAGAACACACGGTCACACAATACCTGTCTCACATGGGAGTTTCCATTCTCATGCTCACTTGCTTTTATGGGAGAGGCATCTTAAAATTGATCCAGGCATGACATTTCTCCAAAATCCATCCAGGTATATTTAATCCAGGGCATGAGAGGGTCTCAAACACACTAGGACTCACAAGGACTCAGAGAGACTTCAGTCTTTGCCTGGGTTACCAGGGTCCCAATGCAACCCCAATGGGCTTCCACAGGCTTTCTCCTTCTCTTTCCTTTTTAAAACATTGTTATTGATTTCAGAGAGGGAGAGATAGAAACATCAATGATGAGAGAGAATCATTGATAGACTTCTCCCTGGATACCCCACACTGGGGCTCAAGCTGGCAACCCAGGCATGTGCCATGAGGGATGGGGGAGGGGATCAAACTGTGACATCCTGGTTCATGACCTCCTGGTTCATGACCTCCTGGTCCCTGACCTCCTGGCTCATGACCTCCTGGTTCATAGGTCAAGGCTCAACCACTGAGCCATGCTGGCCGGGCTCTCCTCTTTTCCATTGCCCTCTTCTGGGGCTTTAGTGCCAGTCCCGCTGTGTGTGTGTGGAAAGATTCACTCATTTGATTATGTGTGGGTTTGTGTGCAGAAGCAGAAGGCCCCTAGAAAACTCTAGACTCTCCCCGCCCAAGTCTCCAACTTCCATTGTGTGTACATTGCGTGTTGTGGGATTGCATCTTCAAGTCCAGAGAGGTGGGGAATATGTAGAGAGCCCTAGACCTCTTATCTATTCAGTTCCTTTTTCTGATCAAGCATACATTTAATCTTTAATCTTCAACTCTTTTCATCTCAAGAGAGACTCTGGTTTGGGGGAAAGGTTAGGGTGGTGGATAGGAAGAGAAAGGGGAGATGGAGTTAAAAATGAACCTTATTCCTGGAAGATTCACTTACACCTCCTAAATCTTTACTTCCCAGCATGATTTTTTTAAAAATATTTTTTATTGATTTTTTACAGAGAGGAAGGGAGAGGGATAGAAATTCAGAAACATCAATAAGAGAGAAACATGGATCAGCTGCCTCCTGCACACACACACACACACACCCCACTGGGGATATGCATACATGACCCTGACCAGAATCGAATCTGGGACCTTTGAATCCTCAGGCCGACGCTCTCTCCACTGAGCCAAACCGGCTTCAGCAGCATGATTTTTTGATAGTTAACCTAGAGTTCAAATGCAGTTGAACAGGACTGGTGCCACATTAGTAGCAAAGATTCCAGAGATGGTGCATTCTTCAGGCCCTTTGTCTCTCAGACTCCCTGTGTGTGCTTGTGTGTGTTTCATCCTCAGAAACATTTACTTATTTCAATAAAATATTAAAAACGTCAGCCAACAGGTAAAGGGAGACCAGAGAACTCTGATTTCCAATTCAATGCCTCCAGTCTTTCTGTGTCTCAGGAGAGGGAGAGTGTTATACATAAAAATTGCCGCAGTAAAGATTTAATCGAAGATAACATTGTTTTAGACTATGTTGCTTTCTAAAAGCCTCCTAACCTGACAATTTAACAATCTCATTAACTCTGCCAGATAGGGCGATAGGCATGGACTGACTCCACAGAAAAAAACAAATTAGTGGCAGAGCGTATAGGGCTCCAGATTGCTTGAAAGACCGAGGTTTCAGGAATGATGGAGAATAAAAGTGGGGTTGGTTTAGTGAACTGGGGGCACCAGGGATCCTAGCAGCCTGACCTCTCTACATAGGTCACTGGGGGAAAGAAAGAGTGCAGCCTGGGAACACCGAGCAGGGCAGGGGTGGCAGTTCGGACCTCTCCCTAGCCTCAGCCCTGAACTGGCTGTAGGAATTTGGGACCCTCTGCGGACAGTAGGGCCTCAGGTTAGCTTCCCACTGCTGCCACTATAGCATTCGGCTCCAGCACCCAAATCCAGATCTGAGACCCAACTGCTAGCTGAAATATATAGCAAGCATTTTTTTCACTCACCTGCTCGAGGGCCTTTTCAGTTGCTGATTACACCCTTCTCTCCATCGGGATGGAAAGAATTTTTTCTGTCTAGATAGTTTCAACCACCCAACGTTTTAAAAAAATACTGGAGCAAAATATGAGTCAGGGATCTTCCCAGCTGGGGTGATGGCTATACTCTTCCAATGCCCATTCTGACTGAGTCAGGGCATCAGAAACTTCGCTGAGGAGCCACTGGAATGAAAGGCTTCAAAAGACATTGAGCAATAAAATCAAGGCCCAAAGAAAAAAACCATTTTATTTTAAAAACAGGTTTGTGGGTTTTTCTTTTTGCATTCAATTCAATACATTGTCATTCAGACATCACAATACTATATACAGATACACAACATTTTTAAAAAGCCTGTTTCTGATGAACATTGCAAAAGAACACTGTTTTGTAATGTGCCAGTGGGAGAAGGTGAGGGGCCCCCTAGCACCAAGTTGGCCTTGAAGAGGGAAATGTGAGGCAGCGTCTACATTAGCTGGCTTTGTGGGGGCCCTTATTTTGGTTTCCTGGAAGAAAACTGCTTTCCTCTGGACAGTCAGTAAAAGTGAAAGTATGAGGCCTCTGTTCTCGGCTATTGCTATGATGGAGAAGTGACTGGACAGGGATTCTGCTGGGGGACCCCAATCTCCATCCTGTGGTTGAGAGAGAGAGAGAGAGAGAGAGAGAGAGAGAGAGAGAGAGAGAGAGAGAGAGAGAGAGAAGAAGAAGAAGAAGAAGAAGAAGAAGAAGAAGAAGAAGAAGAAGAAGAAGAAGAGGAGGAAGAGGAGGAGGAAGAGGAGGAGGGAGAGGAGGGGGAGGGGAAGAGGAGGAAAAGGAGGAGGGGGTGAAGAGGAGGAGGAGGAGGGGGAGAGAAGAAAAATATTTAGAAGGCTGGTTAAGTTTCTGACCTTGGATTCCTGCGAGATGACTGGGAGAGAACAGAGGCGGCAGTGGAGGCAAAGGCGACTCCTGAGAAATTCAGTTTCTTGGTTGAGGGGGGTAGGTGACTCTTAGGCCAATTCAGCTTTTATTGAAACAGAAAGAAAACCTATGTGCTGCCTGTACTCCAATCACGGGGCCAGATCCCTAATAATTATCATTAATATTAACACGACTTTTAACATATGCACAGAAAATCTTAATGGGGAATTCTTGCCTAACTAAGGAGTGCGGTGGGACAGGGAGCAGGGAGGAGCTGGAAGGAAACTGTAAGCTCACCAGGTCCCGCATTGAGGTTGAGATGTGCCTCCGGAGGTTCCTCTGCCTGCTGGGCAAAGGAGGAGGCAAGACTGGGGCCATTGGGGTTCTCCAATCCTGCTTTGTTTGGAATGATTGGGCTCCTCTTGCTCTTCGCTGCCACTGGGCTTTCTTACAAGGGGATGGGAGAGGGGGGATGGGGTCGGCAGCTTTGCTCCACAGCCCGCCAGGGATCCACCTCCCAAGCTGCTGAGGCCCAGTAGGTCCCATCTAGATGGGGGTGGGGGTTGAAGATGGGGTGGGGAGTAGGGGGCGGCAGTGCGCCCTGCCTCCCAGCCACGGTTCCTCTTTCTTGTTAACATTAAATATTCGTCTGCACCGGAGAAGGGTCCTTCGGTGAGTTTGGTTATGGTACAAAGCCGCGACATAAATAGAGGGGGAAGGTGGCCCGGTGGGCGGTCAGGTGGAGTGGAGATGAGGTGCTTTCGATTTGCTGACCACCTTCTTCTCTTTGACTCGGCGGTTCTGGAACCAGATCGTGACCTGGCGCTCGGAGAGGTTCGTGGTGGCAGAGATGCGTCGGCGCTTCTCTTTGGTGATGAACTTGCTGGCCGCGTATTCCTTCTCTAACTCCTTCAACTGCACCTTGGTGTAGGGTACTCGTTTCTTGCGCCCCCGCCGGTAGCTGCTCACCTCAGGCTGTAGGGGAACCACGTCTAAGGGAGGGGAGAGAAGGCAGGCGGGCAGCTAGTGAGTCGCGTGCCTGGACCCTGGACTGGGCTGCGGGCACGGAGACCGCACCGCAGACGGGGCGCAAAGTTCTGGCAGGGACTCAAAGGGGACCAGCAGATTGCCCCCACATCTTTTGCGATTCTATTAGCAAGGCCACGATTGTGGTATTTTTCTCTGGTTCAAACTTTAAAGGAGGGGGAACAAAATACTCAGTAATCAAGATAAATAATACTTGAATACAATGCTTTAAAAACATCAGAATGATTGCAAAATATCCATGATGAACAAAATACCACTTAAAAAAAAATCAACACGGGGACAGTGTTACTGGTTTCCCCTTTGTCCCAGGCTTCACTATGGTTTGGCACAGCAATCTCTGTGACACTAAAATCTCTGTGTCCCTAGTCTCTATGCCTTTAGAGGGGTCCCTTCAAATCTCACTCTGGTCTGCAGGCCTTCCTGCAGCTACATCATTTGGGCAGCCATCAGCTCATCGTCTGCTCCAGGTTGGAGGAAGCACACGGAGGGCAGGAAGGTAGCTTCAGTCGCACAGACCACTAAGTGGCTGCTCACGGCTTTGGTCACTGGCTCTGCCCTAGGAATCTGATGCCTGCACCACTAGAGAGAGAGAGACACCAGCCTGCGTGGGAGCCCTTCAGTCTAGGAGTCCAATTCTGTGAGCCGCTGAACAACATCCAAGGTAGGAGGCCCTGGTTCTGAGATGTAGAGAATCAGTCCTTGGAAGTAAAGGGTCCACCCCCCAGGGTCTGTCCGCCAGAGAAGGCACCAGGAGAGCCCGTCTTGGGGGGTAAAAATCAGCTATTCACTTAAGTCTATAAAGGGAACTCAATGTCCCCTCCGCTCCACCAAAACAGAGCAAATTCTGCTCTGTTCCAACCCCCTCCTCTCCTTTCTTCCAAAGCCCAGGAAAGCTCATTCCATCCCATGCAGGAATCCTAACCCTAAATCCTAAATACCTTGTCATCCTAATCACTAGTAGTAGTTCAGTTTCTTTATACTCTGAAAAATTCACAGGAACCAAAAACAAAAAGTCACTTCCCACTCCACCCTCACCTCTGTCAATAAAATGGTCATAGCCACACTTTCAAAGGGAAGTGGGAAAGTAGGGAGATGATCTAAATAAATGGCCCCTCTAATTTTTAAAATGTAATTATTAGGCTTCTTCTGGCAGAAGCTGGTGAAGAAGACAGAATATTGTTGTGTTTTTTTCTCTTTCGTTCTCTATCCTTTAAAAGTGTAGAAAGAATCCGGAATGAAAACACAAAGCTCTTCCTGAAATGCTGTTCTCACCCACCCTCATACAACACCTTTTCTATACCCATTCCCATGGGGTCTGCTCCCTCCCAGGGACCCTTGTCTGTAGAGAATGGGGAAAGAGGATATCTCCTGAGGAAAAGTGCTCAGGAAGAATAAGGGAAAGAGGGATTCCAATGGCCTGGTTTGGCTGTCTTCGTGATGACAATTTCTCAGGAAAATTGTTGGATTTGTCACTTGTCTCTGCCTATGTATGAATAGGCCAACGTTTTATAAAAAATCTGAAAAACAAAACAACTTAACTTTAACAGAGAAGATCCTTTAGGTTAAAAATGACTTTTTGTACAAGATAATTTTTTTAAAAAAATCTCCCAGTTCTCAAGCTGTTTTTTACTCTTACAGATGTAACTATGATGCAGGGAATTGATGATTCTGGGATAAGAATAATACAAAGAAGGTAAGTAATGATATCATGAGGATATAGTGAGGTTTTCATTTTATTTGTTTTAATACCCAGAACTTTTTTTTTCAGGATTATTTTATTAAACTCATTTACAAGGTGAGAATTTGAGGCTCTAGACTGGGTAAAATAACTTAAGCGGCAGAGCCAGGTTTTAAATCCACATTTTTGGACTCAACATAATGACACAGTGAGTCCTCAAATGGAAATAAGCTACCTGATAGAATCCAGCTTTAAAATATCGCCTTCTCAAAAGTAAAATACCTTCTTTTCCCTGGAGAGCAAAATGGAATAAAAGTGGCATTTGATTCCTGAAGTAACAAGATAATTGTCCTTGTTGTTGTTTTTCCTTACTTTCTATAAATGCTCACAACTACCTACCCAAGTTTGGGTCCCCTAAACCCTAACTCTAATTTTCCAGTGAGATTTAATCAATGCAACCTTAAATATCAGTTTGAAAAAACAAGTAATTGATCTAAACTACATATTTTTCTCTGTAGACTACCAGTATTGATTTGGCCAAGTTTTCCATGGGTCAGACCAAACTGCTAGTTTTTTTTGTTTGTTTGTTTTTTAATTTTTAGGCCTCCTGGGGGAATACCTTCCATCTTGCCTTCCCACAGAAGCCCCCCTTCATTGTCTGTTGTCTTGTCTGAAAAGGAAGTGGGATCTACAGATGTGGGAATATCTGGAGCTTAGACCTGGAATAGTGTCTATACTGCCTAAAGTAAGTAGGGGAGTTGGCTAATTAATATTACAATCAACCCTTCCTTAATCTCCCTCCAGAGCATACACACACACATCCAAACCACTTCATACCTGGGAATCTAATAGACACCTTTAAGGAGCAAATAAAAATCAGATCAATGCTCAACCATAGCTTTCTCTTGGAGCTCTGCGGACAGGTTTCTACCGCTCCCTCGCTCTTGCCCACTCCCTGCCACAACAGGGCTTTGCAGGGGGCACCTAGCCCAGCTAGAAATCCTAGCTGCTCTTCTCAACCAAAATCCAAAGGCTTGTCTGGAGGGACTCTGGCATGTCTCAAAGAACCACTGAATGTTTTTCTCTTTCTCTCTCTCCCCTAATCCTACCACATCTGTCTCTTCCCATCCTTTGATGATTCTTTCTCAGAATTTCTGCCTCTCTCTGAAAAAAAAAAAGTCTACACTCACCCATTGGAAGGAGAGAGAGAGAGAGAGAGAGAGAGAGAGAGAGAGAGAGAGAGAGAATAATGAAGCAAGAGTCTATATAATTGGGAGAAAGGAAGAAGCCACAACACATCTTGGCCCTAATTATTTGGATCTTTCTGAACAATTGCTCCATCTCCCACACCAGCTCAGACTGCCATAGATGAGGTTTCTCAGAGCCAGAGGCGCTGAAGAGAGACAGTAGTGTTTATGCCTAGATGCTGCTGAACAAACCACAATTGCATAGACAGAGTTATCTGGAAATCTCCCTGCTTCTAAAAGATCTCTGTGTGGGCAGAAAGATGGAGGGTGTCTGGAGATCACTTCTTTTTCATCTGCCTATTGCCTGGACCTTTGCACTCACTGTGATACACCAGCCTGATTCTATTTCCACACAGGGAGTGTTTGAGCCCATAGCTGCTGAGACACACTGGGTTTTATATCCATTTCCATGCTGTAATTTGCATGCCATAATTTGCAAGTGTAGTAAATCTCAGTTGGGCTATATATTTTTTATTTCAAAGCTATTTTTCTCTAGGAGGCTGTGATCGCAAAGTGTTTATTTCTAGTGTCCCCCCCCCCCCGCCCCGGGAATCTTTTAAATGCATATTTTATTCAAAGATATTTCCAAGCTTCTCTTCAATCCTTCATCCCTACTCCACTCCACAAGCATAAATGAGATGCCAGAGAAGCTCCTCTTCACTTCTTCACATTGAACCCATCGCCTATTGCTCTAGACCTACACTTCTGCCCAGCGTGGGCCTGGTGAGGACATGTTCCCCTGCCCTTGGCCCTTTAGTATGGCCTATTGGCTCCACCTGCTCCAAACATTCCTGCTAGATACCCAATTCCTAAGGACCTTTCCATTTGGGAGAATGGGGAGATTAATTCATGGGAATTGCCTATAGTCTAGAAATATATTAGTGTATGTTTCATATTAGGTGGTTAATAATAGAAATGTTATTATGTAAAAATATTATAGCCAATGTCAAATAGGTAATGCATGATAGCATGTACTAAAATTCTATCATCCTTAAATCTTCTTGCAACCAGAAATGAGGTGCCTACGGTGGGTTCTTCCGGGTATTCAGTTGTATGTTATATTGAGTACTCTCATAATATTTACAAGAATGTTATTTGCTACACTTTCAAACATAATTCAGTGATATTTTCACCACCTGCCTTTCCTCAGAACCAGATACAGAGGAATTTCAGGCCCGCTCTTAAGAGGTCTTCAGTCTATATTTTCTAATGAAAATGTCCCTAAGCCCATAGGCAGAACTCTGGGCACTATGGGGAGACATGTGTGGCTGCTCTGGGCCCCACTGGACAGACCCCTGTGGACATCGGAAGGGAGCCAGTCAGCCCTCTCTCCCCGAGCTTACAGCCAGAGCAGACTGAAGCTCTGGATTTGTTAGACCCCCAAATCCTGACTTCTCAGTGAGGTGCTGAATTCCCATACAGTTTTCAGAAACCTGAGACTGATCTTTCCCCGCTTGGGAGGGTTGCAAGATCCCCACCTATTTAGGGGAAGCCTCATTTGGAGAGGAACAGGGCAATGATGAAATCCACGGCCCATACATACCCCACACATAGCCAGACAAAACTGAGGGGTTCTCAGCCTGGGCCTGGACCCCAGATCCTATCCCTCTCATTCTGGATAACTCTCCCCACATTTGGGGGAGTTAGTCGTGGAAACACCCACATTATTTGAACTCAGTATACCAGAGAGGAAAATAAAATTTATATCTCTGGAGAGGGACTCAAACTTCCTTCTCTACACACCCTCTCAAGAGAGATTTTAGCTCTGGTCCTTTAGCAATCGGGAAATTCATGGACAATTTTTTTTAATACATAAAAAAAGAAAAAGGCAGTATCCTACATTTCTGTAGACCGTGGCAAATCGGACCCCTATTTAAAACACACACACACACACATACACACACACACACACACACACACACACACACACACACAACTGTCTAGTTCCTGAGCGATCTTGGAAACGCTGGCGAAGAAAATGGGGGTTCCTTTTCCCCCAAAACCCCCAGTTATTTTTGTGGGTTGAGGATTTGGGGCTGGATTGTGGATTCCTAGGTACTCTAGGCCCACCCCACCCCCATTCTTAGCCGGAAGCGGGCTTCGCCGGCACAGAGCCACGCGTGAGACTGGAGCCTGCTGGGGGAGGAGGCGGCGAGCTACCGACTCGAGCGCAGCCGGCGGCCCGGCGCACGGGCGCCTGTGATTGCTTCACTCTCAGCCAGGCAGCTTCGGGGAACGTGTCGGAGCAGATTTCTTCCCCGGAGCATTCCTCAGCGCAGCTCGCCGGGCCAGCTCCATCGGCAGCCCAGCAAAGCCGGCGCGCCTGGGCCAGACGGCGGGGGTGGCTGGGGCGCGGAGCCCGGGGGCAGGCGGGGCGGGGAGGGTCCCTGGCGGCGGCGCGGCCACCGGGCCCCATCCTTACCTGGAAAGGGAGACTTCCAGAGGTGGGCGGACTGCGACTGCTCCTTGGAGCAGTACACCTGACTGTCCCAGCCGTTGGAGAGCGCCCAGTGCTGGTAGCCTTCGACAGGGATGAGCGCGTCGTGGCGCGGCTCCGGGTGCCCGCTGATCCCAGGCACCACCGACACGTCCAGGTAGCCGGGCATCGCCTGGTAGGAGCTGGCGAAGCTGGGATAGAAGGCGAACTCCTTGGCTCTGGAGGACAGGTCGTCGCCGGGCAGGGCGCCCGACGGCTCCGGGTACTTATCGCCCGGGTGGTAGGAGCAAGGCTTTTGCTGCAGGTTCACGTTGTGCGACAGGCGGCAGCCGTAGTAGCTGCCGCCGAACGGGTAGCCGTAGCCCAGGGTGGCGCTGGACGAGGTGGGGGGCGCGGGCGGCGGGGCGCACTGTCGCGCCGCCTCCGGGGCTGGGATGTCCGTGTAGACGGCACCCTGAGGGGCTCCCAGGGGCGCCGGGGGGCGGCCCAGCACGGGGTGCGGAAGCAGGTCGCGGCAGTGGCTGGCCGGGCAGCTGCTGCCCAGCCCGTCCATGCTCGGGGCTTTGCCGGGGCTCGCTCCGCCGCAGCCGCCCCCCGCTCCGCCCGCGCTGCCGCCTCCCCCGCCGCCGCCGCTGCCGCTCTCCGCCGCGCTGTCCTCATAGACGTACATAAGGCTCTCTGGCCAGCGCGGATGCAGGAGCAGCGAAGTCGTCATGACATGATCTGCTCGAGCTTTTTAAAAACTCCACTTGCCAGAGGCAGCGAGCTGGGGAGACACCTCGCTCGCTTTTCCCCTCCCCCCTCCCTCCTCCCGTCCCTCCCCACCCCTCCCCTCCTCCTCCTCCTCCTCCTCCTCCTCCCGGTGTTTCCACCTCCCTCCCCCTGATCCCTTCTACGCATGCGGGGACACTTCATTAAGAAATCCGCCGGCTGCCGCCCGCCTCCCCTCCACGCCCCTCCAGCGCCCACGTGACTTGGCCAGCGCCAAGCGAGCCGGGCCCGGTCTCCGGGAGTTCCCACCCCTCCAGAGGGGGCGGGGCAGAGTGGAAAAGCTCTGTGCGGATTGGCTGTCAGGAGGGGCAAAGAGGAGGGAGCTGGGAGATTTAAAGGGACAGGGCAACGCCCCTGGCAGACCCAGGGGAGGGAGAAAGAGGAGGGGGGCGAGGAGGCTGGATTTGGCCGACGCAAAGGGGTCTGGAGAGAGGAGGACTATTCCTGGGCGTCTCCCCCTAGGCATAGGCTGTAAATGGGGGAGACAAATGCCACCCTCCAAAAGATCGCTGTGAGTGGATTGGAACTTGGAGCTAAGGGTGAGGAAGAAACTGGTTTTTTTTTGTTTGTTTGTTCATAAATGAAAAAACTAGAAAGCAGGCATCAGGGCGCGGGAGGACAGGGCGTGGGGAGCCCCGCTGTGGCCCAGGCCGACACCCCTGAAACTCACTAGGTCCCGAAGCCGAAGCCGGGCAGGAAGAAAGACTTTGATGATGGGATGGCCTTTCAATTTCCTACATCAGCCACTTACCCTAAAGCCCCAGTTTTCTGAGAGGGACTCCTGGTCCCTAAGTCTTTCTCAAGCAGAACCAACAGTGCTGGAAGGATGTGATCGCCCCCCACCCCCCCGCACAGAACACCACACACAGAGGCTCTCAGTGAAACATCGAGAGAGAATAAAAGGAGGAAAATGGGAAATTGGGGCAACAGAATAGGCTGATATTTTAATATACAATAGAAATAAAAAGCCTCGGAGTGAGGTTTTTCAAAGAAAAGGAGGTGGAGGGGGGCGAGGATTAGGTCTAGGAAAGCTAAAAAAGCCCTGGATGTGAATGAGAGCATT
>PVJN01012066.1:0-52326 GCA_004026805.1 Lasiurus borealis | reverse complement strand
TCCTAGGCATATAACTTTTTAGCATCATTTATTTACCATAGCTCCAAACATCACTCTGATGGGTGAATTTCCTATAGTGGATACACTCCAGAGCCATCCATTTAATTGGCATCTATAGAGAAATAAAAAATAAAAGTTTTTTAGTTATATAAAATATTTTCTATATTGATTTCTTAAATGTGAGTCTTGCTTCAATTGTGTTTTTGACTGTGTGTATGGCAAATGTAAATACGTTGGTTTTCAATACAGGGAACAAATAAATTGACATTGATAAATTCTTAAAATTAGTTCACTTAATGATACATTTATTTGTTTAAATCATCATAAACAGAGAAATCTAAAATAACAGAATAAGCATGACTTTTTATAATTCTTAATTTATGTAGTCATTAAACTTAGCAAATATTGTTTTACAATTCTAAACATCAACACACGTACTTCTATAAAATGGGATCATATTATATCTCCCCCAAAACCAGATTCCTGGTATTCTCACTTATCCCTTTTTCACCCCCAGACAAATGTCAGCCCACCAGTAAAACAGACTCTCCACACTTGCCCCCTTCCCTCTCCTTTCATATAATTTGGTCACTAGAACACCTAATAAAATGAAATCCAAAGCTAGTCTTGCTCTGGTCCTCAACCTCAAATGATCTCCCTCACCTTCATTAGCTAGTATTGAAGATTTGTGGCATTTTCAGTATAGAAATGATATAAAAGAATGTGAGGGAATTACTACAAACCCACCATCACTACAAGCGAAACAACTTAACTCCTATACCCTGTGGCTGATGGGTCAGCAGAAAGAGGTTCATTACGAAGAGCACCATTATCTAGCTGAGAATATAACTAGATTCTATGGAATAAAGATAAACACTGCTACTTGGCAGTTGAAAGCTTAAAACTAAATAAGCCTTTGAAAGCGTGAGGTTGGCTGCTCACCAAGGTGACACCAAGGTAACTCCATGACAGAATCATGGCATTCAGTGAATGGGAACAGAAGACACATTGAAAATAATTTCCCTATGGGCAAGGAGTTGGCTGACTTTATGGATCGAGGACATTGTGTTGAAGAAGTAAGTTTAAATCACAGGTGGCTTGATAAAGACTTAATGGTTACTAGGCATTTAAAGCTATAATGAATCTTGCTTTAGACGAATCTTACAGCTGTATGTTCTCAAGACAAGTGAAGTCATGTGATTTATAGACTTTTGCTCCTGTGCAATCTTGCAGTGAATTTCAAAGCCGTGGTCTCAAACTGCTATGATTGGGTAATAAACAGGCAAAATAGGCTAATAAAATCAAGGGGGAAAGCCAGATAATACTACAAAAACTGCAGTTGTATTTTTAAAAATTAATTTTGTATTCTTGATAATATTTGAATACATATGGTTATGTAAGAAATGAATATAAAAATCAATGATAAACATTTGGAAGCCTATCACTTCAAAATATTTATAAAATGTATTTGGGAGATCCATGTTGAATAAAGCATATAATAAACATATTATTAATATGATATATAAAATGGCAATTTTTATGTTAGTATTAGCTGTGGGTCACCAGAAGTAAAGACTGCATTTTTGTTTTTTCATTTGGCTTCTCCTCATCTAAGTTTCCCCAAATCCAGCTAGAAGGACCTTGATAAGAAAACTCTACTGGCTGGTTAGCCAAGAATAGAAAAAGACAAAACCTAAGACATGAACATGTGGTGGATTAGAGAGTCAGGACCACATGTGTCAGGCAGAGCCTAGGGCTGAAGGGTCAGAAAAGTTAGAGAAACTATAGCTATTCCAGACCCCTTAGGATATAGTAAGTTACATTTTAAAGGAAAGGGTCAGGTAATAAAGTAAATTGGTAATGCCTACACTATGATAAAAGCTAAAAACAAAGAAGTCAGATAAGAGGAATCAGTTTTATCTGTTACTAGAGGCCCAGTGCGTGAAATTCATGCATGGGGGTGGGGGGTAAGGGAGAGGAGGCCTTCAGCCCAGCCTGCTTCCTCTCAAATCTGGGACCCTTTGAGGGATGTCCGACTGCCCGTTTAGGCCCGATCCTACTGCTGGCTCCCAACTGCTCACCTGCCTGTCTTCCTGATTGCCCCTAACCACTCCCCTGCCAGCCTGATTGACGCCTAACTGCTCCCCTGCCAGTCTGTTTGCCCCTAACTGCCCTACCCTGTAGACCTGGTCACCCCTAATTGCTCTCCACTGCAGGCTCAGTGACTGCCAACTTCCCTCCTCTGCCAGCCAACTGCCCTCCCCTGCTGGCCATCTTGTGGTGGCCATCTTGTGTCCACATAGAGGCAGTCATCTTGTGTGTGGGAGTGATGGTCAATCTGCATATTACTCTTTTATTAGATAGGATAGAGCCTGGTACATGGGTGAGGGCCAGTTGGTTTGCCCTGAAGGGTGTCTTGGATCAAGGTGGGTGTTCCCTTTGGGTGTGGGGTGGCCTGGGTGAGGGGCCTGTGGTGGTTTGCAGGCCTGCTATGCCCCCCAGCGACCCAAGTGGAGGCCTGTAGCTGGGATTTATTTATTTTCTACAATTGAAACTTTGTAGCCTGGAGCAGAGCCAAGCCTTTTGCTCACAGCCATTGAAACTTTGTTGCCTTAAGTGGAGGCCTACTGGCCAGGGTTTGTGGAAAGCTTGGCTTCCTCCATCGCCAGGGCAACTCAAGCCTCCCTCCTGCTCTCTCTGTGGCCCTAGCCATATTGGTTGGGTTAATTTGCACACTCGCTCTGATTGGCTGGTGGACGTGGCTGATGGGCTTAGTGGAGGTATGGTCAGTTGGCATATTACTCTTTTATTAGATAGGATAAGCGGGTTAGAAGTTGAATAGGATGGTCAATATTCCTGTGCTTCTAGGTAAGCAGCCAAGCTTCTCTCCGGCCTCTGAGAGAGAAATTGTATCCTCTGTAAGAGTTAGTTGACCAATGCAACCATTTCTATAGCCCTTGATTAAAATTTAATTTCTGAAGTTCCTAAGGGCCTACCCACTTTCCCACACAGGGACTGACATAAGGACTGCCTGGGTCCAGACATGCATTATTTTATTTGAGGTACTTTTGAGAAAGAGAAGTTGATAATATATTCTCGCTGTATATTTTTACCCTGGCAAGAGAAAATGTACATGGCAGAAATGGGATTATGCAATCTCTTAAATCTCAGGTACATTGGCTTCTTCCTATAAAATATAAGTAGATTAATGGATACCATAATATGCTTACAAGCAACATTACTCTTAAAAAGATACTCACCTTTCCTCCATCAGCATTATACTCCTTTTCATCTCCTTCCAAGAGTCTGGCTAGTCCAAAATCTGTGATTTTCACATGGTTTGGAGACTTCACTAAGACATTACGGGCCGCCAGATCACGATGAACCAGCCGTCTTTCTTCCAGATACATCATCCCCTGAAAAACACCAAGTTCCCCAATGACAGTCAGTTAATGCCTCGTCTTTTCTGTTTACTAAGAGGGAATTTTTTAGCATTTAGTTTAAAATGCTTAACTTTTCTAAGTGAAGCAGATGCCTGGAATATTTTCAAAATTAGGGAAACCCTGGGATAAAAAGTGAACAACAAATAGCTTTATGCCTTTTCTCCCTGGATTCCTATAAAGAAGAATAAATTACCTGCACACAAGCTAAATGTTAGATCATTTTTTCCCTAGAGACTTGATGTTCTTTTGCAAACACTCTCATTACTGAGGTGTGCAGGTGTCTTCATAGATAAGCTAACATATATTTGGAATGATCCACATATTCTTAATTGTTTTCTTCTCCATAACTCCTGTGTCATGTCATCTTCCCATACATGCCTGCTCCAAACAAATACAACTATCCATAATTTTGAAAGGTATTTCATATAAAGATTTGATGGTGCCAAAATTACCATCATAGATTCTATCAAGGTTGCAGAATTAGATTATTCTTATTAATTATGCAAAAAAGTGAAGAATACCCTGTAGTCATTAAAAGCCTGTAATTTAAAAAAGGCTTCAATGACATTTGAAGTGTTTGTAAGAACACATGAATAGAATTACATAATTTTAATGACCCTCAAATTAGCTTTTAATATGTTGTCTTCATAAAACATATAGGGTAATTAAAAATAAAATATATTGCTGATTGCCAACAAGAAATATAGCTGGCTCATTCTACAATATAACATGTATGTATGTATATGTATACATATATATGTTATATCTATGTCACTTACATATAGATAACCTATATTAATATTTACAGAGATTGTTAAAATTTCATAGAAGCAATAATTATTAATGGTTACCTTAGCAGCAGGGGAACTAAGAGTCATTATACACTAGCTTTAATGAAAAGGTTGATAGAAAGCCAAGGAAATGAATTCAGAGGCCTAGAGTGAATATATTTTGTTTAAGTAAATATATTTTTATTAAAGAATTAGATAGTATTCTTTACTGGAAGATTTCAGTGGTAAAAAAAGGTTGTCATTCCAAAGCAAATCAGAATTTTTGTAAATGGTTAAAGCATACTCTGATGCCAATTGCAAATCAATGCTGTTGGCAGTTCACATTACCACTCCAGGACTTTGAAGGATTAATGGTTTCTGATATCAAAACAAAAGCTGTGAAAAACAGACACATAAATCACACAGGTCAGAAAATTATGAACTGTATGCCCAGTGTAGTGTAAAGAGAAGATTGCTTCAAACAACATCATGAGCCAAACTCTCTATAAATGTCCATTAAACACAACCAGTGGAGATAGTGCCTGAGATGCTACAATCAGTCAGCAGTTGGTGACACCACATGTATTGGTATTTTCTGAAATCAACCCATGGCTGGGATTTATGGGGGGTTTGCCCTCTTTTTCAAACAGTGCTTTCTGTTTGATTATGCCAAATTGGACATTCCTAGAATAAAGTGAATCTGAAAACATATAGCTCTTAGGTGACCTGAAAGATCAAAAAACAACATCATTTTGTCTAAGAGGTAATCATCGGTCATTTTTGTCATTCTAAGAAATGTCTACAATGATACTATTTTCTTTCTTACCACACTCGTATCAGAATATGGAGAGCGTGTAGGCAACTTAATATTCAGATCCACACACAATTACAAGACAAAAATACTATGTGCCTAGCGCTGTGCTAATACCAGAGAGACAATGAGTCAAAGTCTTTGCATTAAAGGAGGACAGAGCTAAGGTAACAAAGTGGTCAGAGGTGGAATACAAACTCCACTGGATCGGCGGGATGCATGGAAGGCATGTAAGCAGAGCTGTATCGTAAGGACTGTTGTAGTACAGCTTAGCAAGCCTATTGAAGGAGAGGCTCTAAAGGGATGCTGGGTGATATGTAAGATCTGATTAATAGCCTCCAGTTGGCAAGATGAAGGCAAAACTGCAGATAGAGAGAACAAGTACAGGGACATCAATAACATGGCATACTAGGACAAAGGCATGTAATTCTGCATTTCTGAAGAATAACATATCAGGGAAAGGGAACGGTGAGTGGTGAAACAGAAAAATTAAGGAGAAACTAGACCCAGGAAGGGTCCCTTCTATGTCACGGTAGAGGATCTGGCCTTGCATTTTGTGCAGCACTCAATGCAGTGCTGCTGAAGTTGTTTGAAAAAGGAGAGTGAGACAGATAAGATGTCCTGAGGATAGATTGGACACAGATAAAGCTGAAGTCAGGAGCCACTGCCACAGTCCAGAAGAAAAGAGATGAGGGGGTACAATAAAAGCTGCATACTGGCAGTCTGTGTGCTCTACCCATTTTTCATATATATATTTTCAGTTCCCATGCGAGGCAAGTTTCCAGCAATCTATTTAGCTAATTATTAGATATACCCCATTGAGAGCATTTAGCCTTCCGTTTCAGGATCCCACTATTTTGCTAGTATACTTTATGATACTCATCCAGCTTCTACATACATGCGTGGGTGAATCTTCAACTAAACTTGGCCAGAAAGAATATTAGACAATAGATTTCAAGTTGCATTTTAAAAATAAAATAATTATCATTGCTAACGGATTGAATAAATTGAGAATATTTTGTGTGTGTGTGTGTGTGTGTGTGTGTGTGTGTGTGTGTGTGTGTTCTATAATTTGGGTAGATACTGATTCATTGAAGTAAATATCATCCTAATGGAAATGCCATGTATATATTTCTTAAACATGTCCATGATGATATATGCTATACCATTGGGGAACTAACATTCACCAAGACTCTACTGACATATTCTATGTTACAAGCAAAACTTCAAAAACTCTAAAGGTCTTTGAAACTCCATACACAAAGCCTCAGCAGGTGACACAGTATGTTGAACCTCAATAATATTTATCCAGAAAATATATTTTCTTCAAAATAATGAAAAGTCAACCCAGGAAAGCAGATGACAAACTGTATGTGATTTTTAGCACCCACCTGACCATCTTTAAAAGAAATAACAGAAGCATCTATGTTATTACCCAGCCACCCAAATACATTTGTATGGTTGCTTTGTAACTTGAAACTTCATTGTACAGATGCACACTTTAAATCCTTAGTTTTGATTGCCACCTTAGTTCTACTTTCACACCTTGAAGTAGAGTGTTGAATCGGCTATGGATTGCTAACAACAGGTTTCTGCACATCACAGTCATGAAGATAAGATTTCTTCACTTCAAGTCCTCATTAGAGTCATATTCTCCGCTAGATTTTTTTTCAAAATGAAATCACTCCTTAAATCAGAATGGGATGCAATTATGGAGGGAAGTAGCTATCAGAAACAGCCAAAAATAAATTGATACCCCTTACAGTTCAAAGACGGTTAAAGAACAATCACTCATTATGAGAGAGGGATGCAGTATTGTTTGAAATGAAATGTTTTACTCTGCCCTGTAGCAACTCTCATGTCCTTACCATGCCAGCTCAGGTGGAGTGCATGAAGGGAACAGCGACACTGCCAATCACAGTTAACACTGACTGAGTACCTAGCACATGGCGCACATTAAACTAAACACTTCTACATCTGGAGGTTAACTTATCCCTATGAGATGCATACTGATTTCATCCCAATTTAAATACGAGAACACTGATGCTGAGAGAAGTCAAGGCACTTGGATTTCAGCTCTTGCTGTGGACCCTAAATCTGCACGTTTAAGTCTACCTCCTCTCTCCACAGGCCACAGGGTCATGTGGGCATAAAAAAACTATGTACACAGTGCAGCCAGATAACAATAAAATATCCTAGTACTTTTGAGAAAAAAAATATTAGGTATTTCTGTGAATTTCAGAGCACAATGCAGGCGATTGAGTTATTTGCATTTATATTTAAAATACAGCTAAATAACAGAACCTTTTATAATACAGCAGGGATTTGAATTGTGCAAATTGGAAAGTCAGTTCTTGCTTTGGCCCCAGGCTATGCAGGGTGTGTGGTGGGTTTGAGTGCAGATTCTGGAGTCAATTGCCTGAATCAAACTTGAGCGCTGCCATGTTCCAGCTGTGTGACTCTGGCCAGTTAACTAAAATCTCTGTCACTCCCCTTCCTCTTCTTGAAACAGCCATAATAGCACCTATCTCACAGGTGGTGGTAAAGATTAGATAGATTAATATATGCAAAGCACTTAAATAGTAACTGGCATATAGTAAGTACAGAACAAGCATATTTCTATTATTGTTCCATATTTAGATATGAATAGTTCTAGTGTGCATAAGAATCACCTACCCTCATTAACTTGAATTGCCTATTGCAGAACATCTGTGAACCTCAACTAATATATGTCACAGTAGGTCTTCAATATATGTTCGCAAATAATGATACATATACACATAACCTACTTGTTATTAATGTGTAGATAGAAATTTGAGAACCATTATCATTCAAAGTATTATATAATTCACCTGAAGATGCTGTCATCTAAGGAGAACAAAAAATTAGGGAATCTATTAAAAGAGTTGGTGTCCACCATAAATACATCAGAAATTCAGGAATTTAGTGAAAACAAAGTTCAGAATAAGATAGGTTAAAATTTTCAATACTGGAAAATATTGTCCATGAGTAAATGAAACAGTAGATCTGTTGTACCAAACTCTGCCCTCTATCACTCAGCACTGAGGGGAGGTTTTTGTAGATAAGTTTTAGAAGCATTTAAAATATTTTTTTTTATTGATTTTAGAGAGAGATGAAGGAAGAGGGAGAAAGAGAGAGGAATATAGGGAGAGGAAAAGAGAGAGAGAGATAGAGAAGAGAGAGAGAGAGAAGAAAAGATGGGGGAGGGAGAGATGAGGAGAGAATGGAGGAGGAAGAGAGAGAGGGAGGGAGGGAGGGAGAGAGAGAGAAAGAGAGTGAAAATACAGCTAAATAATAGAACCTTTTATAATACAGCAGGGATTTGCATTGTGCAAATCCCTGAGAGAGAGAGAGAGAGAGAGAGAGAGAGAGAGAGAGAGAGAGAGAGATGGATCACCTTTTGCATGCCCTCTACTGGGAATCAAGCTGGCAAACGGGGCATGTGGCCTGTTCAAAAATTGAACCAGTGACCTTTTGGTGCATGGGATGCTGCTCAACCAACTGAGCCATACAGCGAGGGATTTAGGAGTATTTTGTCTACTTTTTGGTCTAGATGCTAAAAGTCTGATTTTATACAAACTATTCAAAATTTATCATTACCCAAACCATTAATAATTTTACCATTTTTCATACTTACTCTGTATGGTATAAGTTTCCAAAGAATGCTTTAATTTCTTTTTTGTTCATATCTCTTAAAATGTGCATCAATAAATATGAACTAGCTAAGGAAAGAGAAATTTTACTCTTGACTTTCAGAAATGCTCTTTAATGCAAAATCCAAAGATAATTTTATCACAATTTGAATTTTTTCATCTTTGATAAGAATCAACTCATATAAACTATTCTATAAGAAAAGATCAATGACTTAATTTTAAATATCAGCATTGAAGAGCACCTACCAATGACCTTCTTTTGAATCCTATGATATTTGAGTCAGAGCTGTCTAGCAAAACTGCATTATTATTGTTTTAATTCAATGTGAAAATGAATTCTGCCCAGCTGCAGGAAGTTAACAGGAGTCAAGAGAGACCAGGCTATTTCTGACAATAAATATTTGCTTCCCACATATAGGCCATGCGACAATTTCATGAAACGTGTGGAGCTAAAAATTTCAAGCTGCAGTCACCTCTCACAGGCATTAAGCTCTGGAGTTACCAAGAGTGCTTTTTTTTTCTTCTTTTTAGTTTTCATTCTAATAACCTGAAGCTTTCTTAATAAAAGGAAGCTTCAGGAAAGGTAGCTTCAAATGAAAATAACCCCTCTTTTTTACCTTTCCTTCTGAAAGCAATTCTATCCCTGAGAAAAAAATCCAACTATAATTCTCTCTATTGTTAGAGCTGAAGATATGAGGAAGAAAGGGACATCATTTAAAGAAGTAACGGACTTTATGCAAATAGTGAACGAGGGAAACTAAGAGGACTCTGTAATTGAATCAATGGAGAAGTCTTTTCAATAAGCAAAAGCTGGCTCAGAGAAACATAGAAAGAACACAGTCCGGAATGTTAGAAGATAGAAGTCCGGGCCTTGTCACTCGCTAGCTTTATGACCACAGGTACTCATTTTACCTCTCTTATAAAAGTGACAGATTGGCCTAAATGATCTCTAGCTTTAAATTTTTATTCCATGATAGAAGGGACTATAAAATATATCTATCTAAAATATTAAATTGTGATCCAATAATAGACACAGAGAGTAGTAAAGAATGGGGTAGACCAGATGCCTCCCCCTTTCAGTGTTTAGTGAGAGTCATGAATATGTTTTAGTTGAAGACAGTTCAGTGCATCCAGTGTTTAAGATGACAGATTAGAAATAAACTTGGCTACTTACGACTATATGACTGTGGTCAATTTATTTGTGGTTCACATTCCTTATCCATGAAATGGGGCTAATGATAGCATCTACTCTGAGGATTTCCTTGTAGAGTCAATGTCATCATGTTTGTAAAAAAAAACCTCTATATTCTAAGATACCATGGTTTTCTAAATAAACAAATAACCTCCACATTTCCTCCCTCTTATTAAAAATACTATTTGACCACTATAAAGCGAAAGAACAGTCAGCCAACTAAAACACCTACTGGTTACTCAGTAGGTACACTGAACTAAACTAAACTAGACACTTGGACTTGATGTGTTTCTCGTTAGCTTTGTCCCTGAATGTTCTTCCTATCGTTCTTTTCAGAGGCAGAATGAAGATTCACATGACTGTCTTAAACTGGCTTGGTGTTAACGATGCTTAATTCTCACGTCTTAAAATTGCACCTATGATCTTCAAGAGACGTGGTTAGGTTATAGTTCTTGAGATTTTGAAATATTGAAGACAACCAAATACTTTCATTTGAATACTGTGCAATGAAAATATTATTAGTTGCAATTGGAAGCATGTTTTCACAGAGTCCCCATAATACTTTTTGAATGTGTTCATATATGCATATAGTAGATGCTGTGGTGTGCCACCCAGAAACCTCTGCGGTGCCCAAGTATTGATAAGCCTAGTTTTCGAATGTGCTGGCCGCTGATGGCTCTCATTAAGGTTGCGTCAGTTTTGAGATATTGAAATCCTCAAACCAACGGTAAAGGGAGCCACGTTGCAGGGGTTTCTCCCTTTGACAGGAGGCAGCTACATGCAGCAATAAGTTGATACAGACCTACAAAGGCCACGCCCCCTTGGACAATTATGACTTACTATCTGGTTCCAGGGTACCTCATAGGATCGGATGAGACCTCAGCTGCAATTTAATGATAGCCCAGAATTTCCCTCTATGTAATACCGCTTTTCACTGCCTTATAGATATTGTTCCTGAGAACACTTGCCAGATGATATCCTATATGCAAGTCAGTCTCAGAGACTGTTTTCTGGGAGCCAACCTGAGGCAATGTGTGTGAATTTCTTCTTTGTTTTCCTTTGTAATCTCAAGTGCACATCATTTTGAGCGAACCCTGCTCTATAATCCATGTGTGTTATTATTGCTGTTCTCTTCCAATCTCCAACCAAATCCCACTCCTCTATCCATTATAAACATCCATGGCATCATCCTCTTGCAACCCATCATCCATATTTTACTTATTTTATCTATATTTTTAAAAGTGTATTTGCTATTTCTAATACATAAATACTATTATGTCTTAAACTGGCGGCCCAGTGCATGAATTCATGCACCTTGAAAGCAACTGTGGGCCATGAGGCTGAGGTAGACACAGGGATGAGTCTCGGCCCATCCTCCACATCCCTGCCTGGACCCTCTCGCTGCGGCACCCAGTTCCCAGTCTGCTGGCAGCCCTGTTCCACATGCTGCTTCCACATGCTGATGGAGTGGAGTGATTGGGACTGGTGCTGTCAGTGGGTGCAAGCAGCGGCTGCTGCCCCAATTGCCCCTCAGGAGCAGAGGGAGATGAAGAAGCCCTCAGGGGCAATCAGGGACAGCAGCCACTGTTTGCACTTGCTTATGGCGCTGAGTGATCAGGGCCAGTGCCAGGGACTGGCAGTGGGCGTGAGCTGCAGTTCTGGTGCTGGCTGTGGGTGGGTCAGCATTAGCAGTGGGTACAAGCAGGGAAGGCGCTGGAAGCAGGTACGAGCACCGGTGGGACTGCAGGGTGCCAGAGCAAAGAATTTTCAGTAACCACCAGAGGCTTGCTTTGATGAAAGCCACTAGTGCCCTCCCTTGGTCTGGCAACCCTTCTCATCTGCTCCACCATCCTACTGCCAGCCAATGTCTGCTATGTTCTGCACATGCCCCCTGGGGGTCAATGCACATCATAGTGACTGGTTGTTCCACTATTCAATCTATTTGCATATTAGCCTTTGATTGTATAGGATAGGTTCATGTTTTGCTCATTATGCTTTCTTTAGATTTGAATAAGTTTCTATATACAACCCAGTTTATTGCTTATCATTGTTGCATTAAATTTTACACACAAACTCGGACATATACACATATATCACTCATACATGCACTGTCAATTTATTGTCTATTTTACTGTTGATGGTCACCAAGCTTATCTCCATGTCTTTGATATTAACAAACAAAACTCAGCACCAACACTATTTGTGCAATCCTATAAATTTGCTTCAACAATACAAATAATGTGCTATTTAGTATTAATTTTAGCCTAGGAGAATCTGGATGCAATCATAGCAATGGAAAACACAACATGGAGATGTTTATTATTTGTGAACACTGGAATCACATGGGGAGGACAAAATATAATTATGTAGGCTATTATCATGAATGTTTGTATATATAAACATTAATAGTTACTTAAGCACTTTGTGCCACGGCACTCTTTTAAGTGCTTTGTATAGAGGAACTCAGAAGAACCCAAAGAGGTCTATACTGCTGTTATTTCCATTTTAAGACAAGGAAACTGAGGATCGGAGAACTAAGATACTTGACCAAGGGTCACAGCTAGTAGAGGACAAAGCTCAGAACCAACAAGCCTTGACTGCAGGAAGCTTGACCATATAACTGAGGCAGTAACTTTACAGTTCTAGCCAATAGACTATGAAATGACATATGAAACTAATAATAGATGGCTGTGTGACTGAATGATCATTGCACTGACCAGGGGTGCTCTGAGAATTCAATGAAATAAAAACTCGTGTGCATAATAAACATCTGAGGCTTATAAACAGACCTGTTTAGTTTCGCTGGGTTCCCTTAGTAGGGTGCCTCTAAAGGCACTTTACAAACATTTGTGAACTGAACTATGTATTTTTGACAATTTTTAGATTGCCTGCCATTTAACTACATGTGTGTAGTTGGATTAACTGAATGATAAAACCAAAATCTGTAAGGTTGCCCAAGCAGTGGTGATTTTTTTTATTTTAGTACAGGTGGAGCAAATTTAAAAGCTTACAGTATTTGTGATGAGATGGAGAAAAGCAAACTCTGAAGCCCAAACCTCAGGAGGTGATATTAGAATATTAGCAGGAGTGTAGGTAGATGTTATTTACAGATTTCTGAAGCTGGCAGTGATGATAGTATTTTTTTTCCTTCTTGTTCTAACGTTTCTCCAAATATTCCTCTAAAACTTCTGAAGATTTCCATTGGAAGAATTTGCAGGTCACCCACCTTGAAACTCAAACTTCTCTTAAAGGACAAGACAATAGCAAGAATGAAATACACAAGTAAACAAAGGAAGATTAAAAAGCACAGGTGAGAAGCTCCTGTTTTCCGACTAAATAAATGGCAGGAAAAAAAGCTTATTGGCCTGGATCAAGGGAATACTGAACACAGCACAGTTTTTCCCTCTCCCTGACCTCTTGCCAATATAATTACAATGGGAGGAGTGAATTGTGGAGTGTCCACACTCTCAGAGAAGTGTACTTAAAATGGATTACTTCTGCTCTTTAGGCAGCTGATCAATACAGACGTGGGTTGCATTGAGAACAAAGGTATCTGCGGGATGCAGTAGTTACCCTCTGCGTCTCTTAAGAAATTAATTAGAAATCAATGAAGTGTGCAACCTATTAATACAGCAACCTCTAGATTAAGAGATAGCAGCCGAGCCTTTCTCTGAGCACACATATTGTGCAAACACATTCAAACGCTACAGGGAAGAGGTTGAGTGTCTGACGCCTTAGCTATAATTGAGCAGGAACAGATCATTCCTAATATTCTGTACTTCCACAGAACTGCAGGCTGCGGGTTGAGAGCCAGGCAGTTCAATACGTGGGAATATGTCTCTACAATTTTCTTACAATAAGGGTATCACATTTTCTGGAATATTCTTCTTACAAAGCAGAACTTCTGCCATCAGGCAAAATGAAAGAGTTTCAGTGAGTGCTTTCTTGAGTGTAGTTTACTCACTTATGAGTCCAGGCAATTGAATTTCATTATAAGCGCTGAATATTTTTAAATAAGTATCTTCTTCTCAAGAAGAGAGAGTGGAATTCCTCAAACACCAAGTGCTCTCCTGGGCCGACTGTGTGAATGCTTACCCGGCGCATGTAAAACTCTCAGGGTGGTACCCACACACTTCCCACTGCAAGTCAACTAGCTACTTCTCGATCATCTGCTCTGACCCGTGCTCTTCTGCAGAGTCCTCACAAGGATCTGAACCCGGGCTTTGCGTTTCCCTCTCGATCCCTCACAGTTGATTTGGAAGCACAGTGTCATGCGTTTTCTTTGTTTTAATCTTGGCACGCTCCCTCTGACAGAATCCTAGGGCCTTCTCTCTAACCCCTGCAAAGGGACATAAGAAGATGCTTGTTTTATATTTTCACTCAATTTCTAGCTCAACGTCATCACAGGTGAATCGGATATCACAGAATGATGAAAGGCGGATGGCCTATTCCTATTTTAACTGGTGAGAAGTTGTCTTCTGGGTTTTCTGTTGTACTTACAGGTTTCAGGATTCAGACTGTGTCATAGGAATAACACAGATTTCACTTTTTCTAGGCTCAACCTGCTTGCCCCTTAGAAATATTTTCTAGGTATTTCTGGGGTTACCCCAGAGAGCCTCACAGATGTTCATAAATACTTTATTGGTTCTTTATCTCAGGACTCTTAACTGACATCCGTAGTCATGAAACCCTCAGGTTGAACTCCAGTGAAAATGCTGGTATCTGTGTCCCCATGCCCTTTCTGTCATTTCATCATCTCCCACCTCCCTCTAACACAGGCGTATACACATGCACACACACATGCACATGCACAAGCAATGAATCACCTCTTCTCTCCTGTAGCCAAAGAAAATCCTTTAGCAACTCGACTCTGCTTGTCACCCTAGCTTCTTTTCTCGAAACTCCTCAGCTAGAACTCTACAGCTCAAGCTAACCTGAAAGTTATTTTGTCTTTCTTGTCTTCGATACTATTCCCTTTACCTAAACACCCGCTCACCATGCATTACTACACTCCCCCTACCATGCTTTAAACCAGTGATTCTCAACCTTTCTAATGCCGTGACCCTTTAATATAGTTCCTCATGTTGTGGTGACCCCCAACCATAAAATTACTTTCTTTGCTACTTCATAACTGTCATTTTGCTACTATTATGAGTCGTAATGTAAATATCTGTTTTCCGATGATCTTAGGTGACCCCTGCTAGCTGTTCTCAATCCCACAAGTTGAGAACTGCTGCTGTAGAGCCTAAGACCATCGAAAAACACAGATATTTACCTTACAATTCATAACAGTAGCAAAATTACAGTTATGAATTATCAACAAAAATAATCTTATGGTTGGGGGTCACCACAACATGAAGAACTGTATTAAAGGGTCGTGGCATTAGAAAGGTTGAGAACTACTGCTTTAAACAGATGCTCTATCCACTGAGCCAAAGTGGCTAGGGCTGTGTTCCTTTTTAATATAAATCAATAAATAGTTACTGCTTTCTCTGAATCTATCCGCTGTCCTAGTGCTGACCAATCAGTAGAGATCATGACCTTGACAATGACCCTAGCTCCCTTGGTCACCATGATTAATGACTTTTCCTCTGTATAACTCATCCCTTAGAAATCAGCAGGGAGCCAGGTCTCTGAGCACCAGCTACTTGTGACGCTGGCCATGGTTCTATCTCCTTAATAAATCCTTACTTTCTTTGCTGCAAACTCCTCTTTTTGTATTATTGAGCCTTGATGTATGCAGGCAAATAAACCCCTCAATCCGGTAACACTAACTTTAAGAAACTCTAGACCCTTTGTCAACCACTAAAAGAGTAGTACAATGAAGTAACGCACACAAGCTAAGGAACTAAATATATGGATTTAATGAAACTGGTGACCGTGGGTTATAAAAATCAGTGGGTTTATTTTGCTGTCAGGGAGAATTTATTTGAATCATAACTTCTATATTTCTCTACAATTGTAATAATATTTGGCAAAGTTGGACTACCTCTATATGGCTTCACAGTATTCAGCTTCATTTTAAAAAAACATCGAATGCAAATTTAATACTTTTGTCTTTTATGAGAAGACTTAGCTCAGTCTGCAATAATCGCTGTATTAACATTTTTTACCCATTCAAATAGTCCAATTCATTATTACAAAACAGCAAGCTTCCCCAGTCTGTCATTAATTCCTACTGTTTTAATTACAAGAAAAAAAAATACTCCATGGAAGGCTTTTGCGGATAATGACACTGTAAACACAATCGTATGCAAGGAAATGAAAATAAAGTGAAATAGTATTTTTTTTTTCTACATCAGGATTCTGGTAGCAATACCATGTTTTTTTGCCCCCCAAAAATCTGTTAAAACACAATGATACTTTCTTTGAATTTAGTCACAAAAGGCTCCTTGAAACTATATGTTAATTTTGACGATCTATGAACCCATGAGCTACATTCAGTACCAATATTTTTATAAAATAGCTCTGCATCCATTAGGATTAGCCGGATTATTTTTCTTATTGTACTCCAACCAAACTTAATTTCTGCTCTGTATATTGTGAGGGAATGTAAATGACTTCAATACCAGGAGAGTCAAGCTATTCAAACCTTAAAATAAAATGCTATCTTAGCTTTCCCAAGAAACAAAATCCAATTTTTGACATTTATAATAGTAGGACATTTAAATAAGAGTTTTTACAAAACTGAGTACTTCATTTAGAATGTATGTTTCAAGGACTCTGGCTGAAGTGTTGACAACTGAGGAGAAACTCCATTGTATATATTTGTTTAGCCTTCTTATTATCACTATTATGTTGAACTTAAATCAGAATGTATCACTGAGGGAGACTCTTCTGAATTTTATATCCCAGAGAAGTTGAGTTTTAATCCAAGTATTCTTGGAGGACAAATAATGGACAAAATACTCTAGTAGACACGTAGAATATTCTAGAGCCAATGGGCAACTACACATGTGCACATCCTTTCAAATCTATGTAACAACATATACAGAGATAGAATGCATGGCAGATTGTGATAAATACTATAATGGAGGTACAAAGATGTAGGCATACCTGGGGATGGAAAATGAAATGTGAATGGAGAATTTAGCACTGTTTGCTAACATAAGTGAGACTTCAAATACATTTTGAAAGACCCGTAAAGTTTAGGAAACTTTTTAAGTAGAAATATACTGCATTAAAAAAATATACCTATATACTCTTCGAAGATTAAACACAAGAATGGGTAAAGTATTTTTTGATAAAATGTTTAAAATATGTAGAATGAAAATACAAAAAATACAATTGTAAAAAATAAAATAATGTATGTAGATCTACGGTACATATCTGTTAGCATGGGCATCATATATCATAATAGAGACCCAGTGCATGAGATTCTGCACTGCCAGCTGCCAGCCAGGGCCTCCCTACTTTCCCCCGGCCAGCCCTGCCCCATGGTCAAACTCCCTGACGAACTCCTGGTGGAGGGCACAATTTGCACACTATACTTTTATTAGATCGGCTATCTCCTTCTGAGAGCTTCAGTAAAAGGAATCAAAACTAAGAATGGTGAGAGATTAAAATAATTAAAGGCACCTTTCCTATTCTTATAATATTCAAAACATCTTTGGGAAAGCTATAATATTCAAGGATACATATTTAATGTCTTTCAGTGTTCTCAATTAAAAATACCAATCACTTAATTCATTAAAAACTCTTCTATTTACAGGTCTACCATCAAATTTAGTTACCCATATGAACTAAAATTATTTAAGTCTAGATAATAATATCCACTAATACCTAATAGTACATCCAACATATAGAGTTTGATAAATAATGTTTAAATAAATTATTGGTGGTAGCATTTCTGAATTTCTATCAGAATCAACTGGCAGAACTAGACAGAAATTAAGTTACAAAGAAGCTGCATTTTCATGTTAGTACAGTATTTTCCTAAAATGCTTTAGATGGTATAGTGTTACTAGCGGAATACTGAAAATCAGATGTTTCCTCAGGGTTTTAACTATTTTATAAAATCTAATATTTTAAATTTGATAGCCCAAAGCTCAACTATTTTCATCTATTAACATTTGCAGTAAACATAATTTATTACATTATCAAGCGGTTATTCATTACAATATAAACATAAATTAGCTACTACTCGTGAATGTATCAATCATTCTTTTCTGTTGAGGACAGGAGTTTATATCCTCGTATATTTATATTTATTTATTTAGTCGTTCATTCATTCACATATTTATTTTGCTTATGACCACTTTTTAAAAATAAGTCATTCCTGTATAATCTAGAGTAAATCTAAGCATGAAACAGAAAGCTCAAATACCATCTCTGAAGAAATAGCTTCATCCCTAATCATTGTGTATCAGGTATTACAACCATTTCATTACTAAAGACAATATTGGGTTTAATAAAATAAAATTCATTTAATGGAAATGAGAAACTACCTCCAGGAATATTGTACATATTGGCTACCATATTCTTGGGCTAAAGATGGACAGCTTGATTCCCATGCGAGTTGGAAGTCTAGATGTATTTATGCTCAAAAGAAGATAGGAAGGAGCCCTAGGAAATTGTTTATCATTCTGGAAGTGTTCACAGAGAATCTATTATATGCTAAGCACTGTGACATATCAGCAAGAATTTCCATAATGAAAAACTCCCTGTCCTACACACTTTACACAACAACTTCACATAATACATCTACTACTATCCCATCTTACAGATAAGAAAATTGAGGCATGGCAATGTTAAAGTGACTTTGCAGAAGACACACAGTAAGCAATATAGTTGCATTTTAACTAGGCAATTTGGCGTTAGGTCTTAGGGAATAGCACGTGCAAAACTGAGATTAGAGGAATTATGAAATTTGGCCAGTCTATAAAAAATCCAATGTAGCTGGGCAGAAATAATGAGATGGGATCTTGGTATGAGATGAGGCCTATATGCAGCTCCGTAATTCACTCGAGGGGTTTTTGACTTTTATCTTAAGAGCAATAAAAGTCATTGTTTTAATTGGGAAGTCAGGGAAGCAAAACAACTAAATTCTATTTTGAGAAAATATCATTGGCTACAGTGTGTATTAGGACTGATTAAAGAGTGAAGATAAAAATGAATAGAGCTAAGAGGCTATTTTATAGTTCAAATGAGAGTTGATGACAGTCTGCACTGGGGTGGTGGTCGTAATGGTGGTAGAGATGAAGAGGAGTGGTTTGATTTATAAGATAATTTAAGAGCTAATACTAACAATAGTTAATATCACATAGAATAGGGACATGAGAGACAGGAAGTGCCAAAGATTTTCATATTTTGAATTAGTGCTACTGGCTAGATCAGAGGTTCTCAACCTGTGGGTCACAAACATCTAGCAGGGTCTCCTAAGACCACCAGAAAACACAGATATCTACATTAAGATTCATAACAGTAGCAAATTACAGTTATGAAGTAGCGACAAAAAATAATTTTATGGTTGGGGATCACCACAACATAAAGAACTGTATTAAAGGGTCGCGGCATTAGGAAGGTTGAGAACCACTGGGCTAGATGATGATATAAGCAGGGCTAGTTTTGACATTATTCAGGTTTCTGCTTAAATCTCCTCAACAAGACTTCTCAAACAATTTGAACTAAAATATCACACTCCCCTCTGTAAGCCTCTAAATCCTTATCCTCCTTATTTTCTTCATAGTTCTTATGATTACGAGACAATAGATACGCATATTATTGATTTACCTGTTTACTGTCTGTTCCACCAACTGTAATAAAACTATCATGAGGTCATCCATATGTAATAAAAGTACGATGAGGTCATTCCTATGTAAGTTTTACTCTCTACCCTTTAGAACAGTGCCTTGCATATCACAGGTGGGCAATCAATTTTTACTGAATAAATACATGAATGGAAAGAAGAGTCACCAGAATATGTAGAATGATTGAAGCTATGGATATGGATGAGATACCTCCAAAGGGAGGAAACACACATGAGCAGTAGACAAAAAGAAGAAACGCGGGGGAAGAGTACTGAGATGACAAATTAGGGGGATGGGAGAGGGACCAACAAAGAGTAATGCTGGGGAATCTCATGAACAAAATAAATTGATGAGCAAAATAAAACCAGAGGCATAGATGTATGGAACAGAATGACAGATCTCAGTGGGGATGGGGATGGAAGGGTCCGGAAGAAATTAACCAAATAATATATATGCATACACGCACAACCCTGGACACAGATCGTAATGTAGGAAAGACCCGGTGGGGGAGAGAGGAAGATGGGTGACATCTGTAATACTGTCAACAATAAATAAATTTTAAGAAATGAAATAACTGACAATGTCAAATCCAGAATGTCAATGTAAGAGGAGTGAAGAAATGCTATTGGAATTGAAACCAGCACTTAGGAAGTTACTTGTAGTGTTGTTTTAAAAAAATATATTTTTGTTAATTTCAGAGAAGAAAGGAGAGGGAGAGAGACAGAAACATCAATGATGTGAGAGAATCATTCATCAGCTGCTTCCTATACTCCACACTGAGGATCAAGCCTGCCACCCAGGCATATGCCCTGACCCGGAATCAAACTGTGACCTCCTGGTTCATAGGTCGAAGCTCAACCACTGAGCCAAGCTGGCCGGGCGTTAGTAGTGTTATTGAAAAACGTTTTGCTTATGTATTAGGAACAGGAGACAGACTAATGGTTTGAAGAGGAACTAGAGGTGAAAATGGGAAGATAGCAAGTTTAATCTATTCTTTCAAGAGGTGAGGCTATGAGAAAATGAAGGAAGATAGGGCACTAGTGAGGGTTGAAGAGAGAAGGAAGGATGCAAGAAGGAATAGTAAGTATATCAAGTATATAGAAATTGATGCAAGCCTCAGAGAATGGTGGTCATGAGAATTTGATCTAAAGCATAGCCAAAGAAGAGGGTAGTAAGAGAAGAGCAAAGATAGATAGAGGACATATAAAACCTAGCACATGGACTAAACTAAACTAAGCTGATTTAAGCAACAAAATCAAACTAAATTTCAACTCTTGCAAAGCTTTTAGGTCAGCAAAATTATTCATTTCTCATAGATAACTTAAATAATATATTCTAGACTCATCTACACAACTTAAGGCTATATAAAAGTATCCTGTCTCAAACTAAGATTTAGAAAGAACTATTTTTTAAGAGTTTCAAGTAATAGTTGTTAGTGTCTAACTTAAGTGCTGGACATGGAGTATGGACTCAAAAGTTATTAAATATTGGGAGTGTCAAGTTAGCAGGAGTAAACTTCTATTATCTGTAAACTTTTTTTTCTTCTCTTGCTATAGTCATTATACTTCACTAGAAGTAGTACTCTTGGGAAATTTATTTTTTATTTGTCCTTCTTTTAAGTGAGATTCATCCCAGTAAACAGTTCTAATATTTGCCATCTATTCAGAACTCAAGCACACATAATTTTATCTGAGTTAAAGATGAACACGCATATTTTTGCTTAAAAAGGAATTAAATTTTTGGTTTGTGTTTCAGGTAATGACATTTTTTATAAAAATATATGAATAGGTTTTATGCATTCCCATTTTTTATGTATGCGAAAATAAGTATTGTCCCATATGATTTTAATGGATCAACTAAATATTAATTCCCATAAAAAATTAAAAAAATAAAGTAGCTCTGTAACCAACTACCTCAATTTACAGCAGATTATCTATATATATATGGCATTGGCCAAATTAAGTCATGTAGGTAAATATTACCAGATACTTCCTTCAAAACCATCTTCATGTACCATGTATTTCATAGTATAAGACCCTGATTACATTTCTATGACATCAAAATGGTAAAAACCATTGGCATCACTGAACTTTATTTAAAATAGTGTTATCAGTATTCACATTAAATAATTTGATATTCCTAATAGTTTATAAATAAAGCACAACCTATATAGACATACAATTATATTGTACTGCAAAATGTGTACAATACTAGCTGAAAAAAATAACATAATTAAATATGTCTGTCACTGTGTTTGAATGACAAGACATTGAAAATTTAATTTAAATAATTTTCCTTTAAGCTTTGATAGTACATTAAATTCATGCAATACATCTTTAATTTCTTTCCCCAATACTAAACTTTGAGGAGAACAATTTTAGCCTAGCTTCCTAGTTTATTAATTATCATATGTGTCTTTTCATTCGAGGTGCTAGGTAATGGTTTCAACAATGAGATGGTAACACTTCAAGAAATGGGCAAATTAACATTCAATTAAATAAAATAATTACACTCATCTCATTTTGCAGGAATATAATTAAATTCATATCTTTAAAGTTTAAGGTCTCTGAAGTCCCGAGCTCATTTTAAAAGTGTGTTAAAGGTACCAAACCATACTTGGTGCCACAGCACATTACAACTCTAGAAAGGACTACTCAGGTACCAGATTTTGCTTTATTTCATTTTACCACGTTTATTCTTTCTCTTGAAATTTCCCTCATCTTCCCTGTTTCATAGTCTGGTACTCTTTAATACCTTCACTAATTAATTATCACTTAACAAAAAGAAGAAAACAAGCAAAATGGAAAAGCCAAGAGAATTAACAGTGTACAAGGTATTTTTTTTTACTATATCTACTAGACATTTTTTCAAATGAAAAGCTATAACGTTTTCTTAAATTCGTGAAAACTGAAGCACACAATGCATTAGTGTACTCGGGGTCTTAACTTCATAGACATGTTATAAATCAAACTATTATCTCATCCACGAGGAAAGAGCAGAAAAACAGACATGGATCCTGGTAGAAACTGTTTCGTGTGGCATCGGACTAACTGACATTAAAAATGTATCTATGGAAACTGAAACATCTGTCTGCTTGCTATTTTGTAGAGAGTTGTTTATCTGCTTTAACGTACCTGTACAGCCCATTTTACAAAAAGCAGTAGCACTCCTTCAGAGAACTGTCTAAGAAAGAAACTCCTAACCTACTAAAGTTCAATATTAGTTGTGGGAACAGTAAATATATGAAAACTCCACATATCCTCACAAATGGGAAAAGTCCAATAATCAACTGTATACATACTAAATAACTTTAAGAAAAGAAAAATAAATCCCTAAACATTTATCTACTATTGTACTGTGTAGTTTTTCCCACCATTTTTATCTAGTAAAATATACTCATCAGCTTTTTTAAATAGGGTTAATACCATGGGTTAATATTAGAATAAATCTAGCCTTTTATTGTTGCATTTATGTATTTTGTTTAAAATTATGTATCAGTTACATATGTGAAATATCTTCCTTGAAGCATATTGTAACCTGAAAATATTTATGCAGAGAATATAAATTATGACCTATTTAGCTTTAAGAGCTGATGAATGAAAGCTTAAAAGGCATCAAACAGTAGAATATTTTAGTTATATCTAAGACATTACAAAGTTGAAAATCCAGTTTGTTGGAAGTCCATGTATTTGTTTAACATGCTTAGGTCATATTTTGCTTGTAGCAGATGTGGTACATACTGTGAAAATCAGGTACCCAACCCACTGATGCTAGAAGACCTAGAACATTAAGACTCCTAGAGCAGATGCACTTGTACCCTGACTCATTTTAGCAATTTAAAGATGTTTAAGGTGATGTCAGTTAATGCAGGAAACCAGATTTTTAGAGTTCATGTGACTTAAGAGAAACTTACAGAGGATGTCAGTCAAGGGATTATTGTATTAATTTTGAATGTCACATCTCCTACTCCCTGTTATAATTGGGATCATTGTAATTGATGTTACTTAGTGTCTGGAAAGAGACACCCATGATAGCTCCATTTGATAACAAGCAAAGGTAATAACTTTTCATTTTAGGCAAACAAAGGACCATTACCAACGCTCATTCGGGTTGTCAGGGAGCCTTCCCGCCAGGATGGCTCTGTCCCCTCCCTTTTGTAAGGAGGTGGTTGGCTGATCAGCACACAGGAAATGCTCTCTGTATCACCTGGTGAGTTTTGAAACAATTTTCTAAATAAAACTCTAATATTCTATGAACGATTCTTTTATTAATGTATCAGTCTTTGGTTCTTAGAATGTGTTTTATCCTTCATGATGCTCCTTCAGTATCCCTTTTTTAAAAATATGTATATTTTTTATTGATTTTTTACAGAGAGGAGTGGAGAGAGAGAGTTAGAAACATCGATGAGAGAGAGACATTGATCAGCTGCCTCCTGCACACACCACACTGGAGATGTGCCTGCAACCAAGATACATGCCTTTGACTGGAATTGAACCTGGGACCCTTCAGTCCGCAGACCGAAGCTCTATCCACTGAGTCAAACCGGTTTCGGCCCTTCATTATCCTTTTTATTTCTGCCTCCAATAAACTTCCTTAGCGCAAAGAAACAGAAATTGCCCTGTCTAATATGACCATCTGTTTCAATAGAAAACAGTCACATATACACAGACAGCTTACATTTTTTTGAGTGTGTGAAACATAGTCCATTGTTACATAATCTACTATTGACTGCAAACTAGAACTTTTTAAAGGAATTATAATAATGATTTCCTCCAGATGATTTGAAAAACTGTTTCTGAAGATAATCCAATGGACTTGTCATTTGAATGCCATCATATTCTAGGGCACTGCAGGGGACAATGGGTTCACAGGAGCGATTGACAGCTCTCTGAGAAGTCAGTAGGTGGCAGCACTGTTCAGCTGTCTTTGGCATGTATGGTTTTGTTTGTTGATTGATTTGTTTGTTTGGTAAATTGGTTGGTTGGATTTTTTGCCAAATGAAAAAAAATCTAGAAATCAGTTTATTTATCATCATAACTAAAAAAAAGGGGGGGGAGATTCAAATGTCCATATGTGTACATATAAAGCCCATAGAGATTTCTCATAACTTGGGAGTATAAAATAAAAAATTAAAATGATTACCTAATAATCAAAATCGCCCTCTCTCTCTCTCTCTCTCTCTCTCTCTCTCTCTCACACACACACACACACTTCATTCATATACTTTTTTCTTTCTTTTTTACTTTTTTCTTACCTTGTTCACATGTGATTGATTCCTTTTATATTCTGCCCTATTTTACTATTTGGAGTAAAAAAAAAAAAAATGACAATGGTGAAATCTGTCCCCAAGTGCGGTGCTCTGGAATTAGTGCTTCTGTAAGCTTTCATTTTTGCCAGTTTCAAGATAGATTTATCTCTTGTGTTTCCTCCGATTGTTCACAATTCACACACGCCTAATTTTACCAATTCCAATAGTAATGATTTGCCTTTGAGTGACTTTTAAAAGAGTTGCCCTAAGTTCACAAAATAAAGTTTCAAGTTTTTGAAGGAACAAGCATTTAAACATATGGTGGGTGATTTCCTAGTTTGTTATACTCAATATCACACATCCACATGTGTATACACTTAAACATGTGCAACTCAGGTGTACAGAGTTACTGTTTATACATTCATGAGGATTAGGCATTTGGGAAGCCACTTTTGATAACTGAGGAATTTGAGGTAAGACACTTCTTTCAAATTTAACATTTTTCCATTTGTTAAGTGGCTGACAGCAGCAGCTACCTCACAGGTTTGATGAGAGAACAGAATGACATACAGCATATAAAACACACTGTAATTAGAATTACTCTGTTTTAAAAATCATTTTATGTCTGTCTTCTCACTGGGCAATCATCTAGTCCAACTATGTAAGAATATCAAATGTAATTTTATATTATCAGGACTTAACACGGCACTATATATACTTTAGGCACATAAAAGAATAAATATATTTTGTATCAATAAATAATTGAGTTTGTAATGTAAAAAAAAAAAAAAAAAGCTGACTTGGACTTAACTCCTAACCTTCTTGAATAGAGATTACAACAACGACCATCACAGCCTTCCCTGCCATTGTTGGATGCCAAATCTTTGGGGAGAGTGGCCGCTGGTCCAGGGTAGGTCTCCTGCACATGTACTAAATGCCAAACCACTTCTATGCTACTTTGGATCCTTTTGCCTTGTCCCCTGGCCCTTTGGCAATTTTTTAATTCTGGCTGCCACAGAGTCACTAATTCTATGTGGATTCAAGTCAGGATTATGTGGGACAATCACAAGCAGGTGCTTTGTTTCATTCTCACTCAAAATGCCACTCCCTTACCCGTCGCCCACCCCGTGATTGCCTGTTGACAGTGAGGCTGTGAGACTTGATCAGCTACTGAGCATGCTCAGCCAGGAGAGTAGAGGAGCTGGCCTACTGGAGGGTGAGCCTTTGGCCTGTAGGAGGCAGGACACTGAACTAGTAAATAAACTTCCCTTCAGAGCAGTGGTTCTCAACCTTCCTAATGCCTTGACCCTTTAAGACAGCTCCTCATGTGGTGGTGACCCCCAACCATAAAATTATTTCCATTGCTACTTCATAACTGTAATTTTGCTACTGTTATGAACTGTAATGTAAATATCTGATATGCAGGATGTATTTTCATTGTTACAAATTGAACATAATTAAAGCATAGTGGTTAATCACAAAAACAATATGCAATTGTATATTGTGAAATATTTATTTCTAATGACAAATAAATGAAATTTTGTCTTGAATCTTGGTGTAGCATGGGTAACAGTCTTCATATGACAACAGTAAACTATATTGCTACATTTTGCTACACTGAGGATCTCTTGGTTCCTAAGACCATGGGAAATAGGTGTTCTCCACTGGTCTTAGGCGACCCCTGTGAAAAAAAGGTCATTCAACCCCCATAGGGGTCGCGACCCACAGGTTGAGAACCGCTGCTTCAGAGGATATATATATATATTTTTTTTTTCCTGAGATGGAATCACTCCCATGACAGATTGCCCCAGGAAGTGAGCAGAGATTTGCCTGACTCCATCTTTTCTGAGACTGAGCTCCTGAAAAAAGGAAATAGCACACAAGCTTTTGCTTCAAGCTTTGCTTTAAGGAGAACCCAGGCTAGAATACACACTGCGAACAAAATAGAAAAATCCAAATCAAACACACAAATGAAATCCCTCAACCATTACCGGTGCTCACAGAATCTCCTGCAAACACTGAAATGAGCAAAGTCACAGTTTTCTGCTGCTCTAAGAAAAGTGCATAGAGGTGTTATTGACTCAACCAAATGTTCTGGAATCTGACAAGTTTTATTTATTCTTTTCGCCTGCATAGTGATAAAATGATCAAAATTAGAATCTTCTGAGTTCAGCTGAGAATTTGATTTCACGTGCCATAAGTCTTATTCATAAAAGCACAAACCAGACTTTAAAGAAACACAAAAACCGTGTTTTTTTTTTAATACTGATTATTTGCCTTACATCTTCTCAAATAATTGGTTATATCTTACATTCCAAACCAGAATTTGTCAGTGTTCAGAAAATCTTGAAATAAAATCCATTTATTTCTTTAGTAACTTGTACACAAATTGTTTTAAGAAAAAAAATGAGGACAACTGAAATTGTGGAACTGAAAGGAAATGAACTCCCCTCCATCTTGTCCTGTAGGGCTGGGCCCCCTGCCTAAACCCCTTCCCTTTTCTGGGAGTGGCCACAGGTGTGCCAGCCATGTCCTAGCTTCCCTGACCACCACCCAAATGGACCAATGAAGCTCCAGGAACACAGCGAGGGTCCCAATAAGGCTAAACCACAGAAAGACCCTAATTCAAGTGACCAATCTCTATAACCCTCCTCACTTTCCTAAGCCCCCTAATTATCTTACCCCATATAACTCATTGTTCCCGCCCAGCTCACTCTCTCTCCTCGCTGCTGTGCCAGAAAGAGGCTGAGAGCCAAACCCGGGTTTGAATAAAGACTCTTTGCTTTTTCATCAGAAAAGGCTCCTTAGTGGTTGACTTTTGGGGACCCTGAACTCTGGGTATAACAGAACAGCAATATGATATTGTGGTCAATGAACTCTTTCTTTGGAGTGGGGATACTCGTTTTATTTAAACAGTCTGCTTTCCTTAATATTTTATTTCTCCCATCACAGAAGATAATCCAACCATGCTGCTTCTGAGAAAATGGAACAACATCCAGGAAAAAATACCTCACACACATTTGTCCCTGAGAAGGAAACCTTTATAATTTTAGATTATCTCATAGTTGTTCATCTTCAGAATGAACACTGACTTGAATCACTATAAGTCAGCCAACTTTTGAACCTCCCTGTATATCCTCTGGATTAACATCTTTATTGTATATACATGCACAGACTCTTGGTAAGTGGTTAAGAGGCAATATCAGGTCACTAAGGTAGGAAGAGAGGAACAAAAGAAATGTAAATTTTAATTAGGGTCAGAATGGAAGTTGAGGAAAGAAAATGAATATAAAGTAAAGATTTCCACCTTTTTTTTTTTTCAGAAGTCCTATAGTTCCCCAAACCCCTCGTAATAGCTAACTCTTTCAATACCTCCTCACCCATTTTCTAGGACTGCTAGAAAATGTCAACACTACTATTATAAATAATCATTTTTCAAAACTTTGCATTAATTTTATTATGAATAAAAATTGTAGTGTAAGCCTCACTATCTCTTTCATCAGTCTGTACCCCTCTTAAGTCAAATACTTTCTCTATTGCTGATAATTATCTTCTAATCTCCATAGAACTGCAATTACTTCAAAAGACTTGTCTAACAGATTTATGTTTGTAAAACTTTGGTGTCCCACGTAGTCCCTTGCATATAAGAGATCAAGAACTATTTCCTGAATAAATGGATGCATTTTTGTTGAACCTTAACCAGTCTATGCATTACTAGAACATTAATTAGAGTTAGTTAATGACCATTGTTAACTCAAAATTGCACATCTCCATAATACATTCACTATAAAACAACTGTAACTAGATCTTGTAAATTTTAAGCATAATCATTGTTTAAAAACCAGGTCAATTCAGTTTCCAAATCTGTATAATCTGTCAATAGAATCTCCTTCCTGGCCAAAATCTGATAAACCAAATTCTAGCCATGCACTTGTGTTATGTATTACCAATAATTCATCATATTATTGAAGATTACTGCCAACTCCTGGATTCCTAGGTAATCGATGTAATCCAGATTCAAGGGAATTATTTCTGCCTTTTATGTTTATATGTCCTGCTCTTTCTATTTTATTTTAATATTATGTGAATCTTTACAAATTTTGGTATAGAATAAAAGTTTGTACCTAGATTACATTAGAGGCTGTCTAGTCTAGTCTAGTCTAGTCCCAATTTAAGAACCATACAATTTTCTTTCAAAAACTAAAGAAAACACGATTCTGAATTTATGTTATTGAAGTTCTGCACTGACTTCCTTGACCAGGTATCCTGTCACTCTCCTTGCTAATTCCTTCTCTTCTCTATGCCATCACAGAACGTAGAAAATGAAGTACAGGAAGGCTATGATCTGTTAATATGGCTTATATTAGAGAGCTGCTGGCATTCATGTTGTCTCCTTGTATAATTTTTAGAGATTGCTCTTGATTAGATCATCTTGCTTCACAGTTAATTTAAAAGGCATTTGGCTGCTCATATATGTCATGTCAAGTGAAAAAAATTGTATTATTTTATTTTTTAAAAAATCAATTTAAGACAAAATAAATCACTAGTTTCTAAAAATAGAAAAATGTTATTAGATGAATAAAATCAAAGATGATCACAGTCTAGTAGAAATAAGGTGGAAGAAAACACAAATACATTTCCATGGTTAAAGAAGTAGAGATAAGAAAAATTATTGGAGCGATCAGAGGAACTCATTGGGGTAATTTCTTTTGCTTCACTTTTTCTTTTTTTTTGTAGTATACAATTTCTCAATATCTGGTCTGCAGGAAAATATTTTCCCTAATGACTTTAAAAGGAGCATAAAGACACAGATACTGATCAAATAAACCACTGCTTATATTTGGCCTGGGAAAATGTGTTTATGGTTGGGGAATGGGGAAAGGTGCAAGCAATAATAACCACAGACATGAAAGCATAGACAGAGAGAGATGCACAGTATGAAAATGTGGGCAGCCAGGCTGAAAAATAAAGACACCAACTGGGCAGAGGTTATCTAAAAGAATGTATTGAAAATAAAATAATAATAAAACCTTAAAGAGAACAAAGAAAATGGTAATGTACTTTTAAGATACTCTGGGACAGCCATTTTCCAAATGATTACATATTATTTCTAACTTGCAAGTGGAAATACAAGTGTAGATACAAGGCAACTGGAGGTAAGGTATAATAAGTGAGCAAGAGCTGCCTATGATAATTCACTAGGAAAACCCAGAAAGTATCAGCTTACAGAAGGTAAGTTTTATGTGGTCTAGAAGGTAGAAGAAGAAAAGGGTTGTTTTTATTTATTTATTATTTTTAAAGGAAATAATTGATGCATTGAGGGCCCCCAAAATAGAGATTATTACTTAATCTGGCTTGCTTCAATTTAATATATATATATATGATTTTACAGAGAGGAAGGGGGAGGGATAAAAAGTTAAAAACATTGCTGAAACCGGTTTGGCTCAGTGGATAGAGCATTGGCTTGCGGACTGGAAGGTCCCGGGTTCGATTCCGGTCAAGGGCATGTGCATCCCATTGGAGGTTGTGCAGGAGGCGGCTTATTAATGTCTCTCTCTCATCGATGTTTCTGACTCTCTATCTCTTTCCTTTCCTCTCTAAGAATAATCAATAATATATATATATATATATATGTATATATATATATATATATATATACATATATATATATATATATATATGAATGAAGTTAAAAACATGATCAGCTGCCTCCTGTACTGCCCTGCCCCCCTTACTGGGGATCAAGCCTGCAACCATGGTACATTCCTTTGACCAGAATCAAACCTGGGACCCTTCTGTCTTGGGCCAATGCTCTATCCACTGAGCAAAAATGGTTAGGGCTGGCTTGCTACAATCTGTATTGAGATGTTAGGCTTCTTAGCATTCTTGGAAAAATTAGCTTCCCCAAAGCATACAACTGATTTCCCTTTCTAAAACCCGGCACTTTGGAACAAACTATTAATTGAAGGGGAAAATATTTAATCAAATTTCCATACATTTCATTTTAGTCTATTTTTAAAAAGTTTGGATTTCTAACCTGAAATTAGGCTTCTAAAGTTCTAAACCAGTAATGATTTTTTTGTTTTTCTTCAATCCGATTTCAAACTATATTTTCTAGTTTCCCTTTCTATTTACATAGAAGAAAAAAAAAATCTGAGAGCACACCAGAGTTACATCTGATAGAAAACAATTTGTTGCTCCTTAGGGCTAAACTACCAGAGAAGGATCTTGGGACTGCCTAGCTGGTTTAGGAGTGATTTGCCTAAAATTATCCTGGATCAAGGAGCTTCTGGAAACTCAAGAGCTCTGATGGAGCAGGCGCTTCCGCTGCCTGCTCTGATACCTCTGCTGCATCAGGATTCCAGACCCAGGAAGGACCAAGGAATCCCTGTGCTTATCTGTGTAATTGGGAATTCCCCTTCATCTACAAAAATCACAGTTACAGCTTTCAGTTCCAAGGTTCCTGGCTCAAATTCCAGCGGAGGATGTTCATGTATAAATTGCAAAGCCACTCGTTTAAGAGGGCTCATGTAATGCTGCTGCATGGATTCTACCCAAGCACCTCGGAGATCTTGCAAATATCCTTTCCTGGGAACTCACAGGGAGTGCTGGGTCAGCTCTGATTTGCAGAAGTCTGGAGTCTCTTTGCGGCTTCATTAACCTAACTGGAAGAGAGCCTCATTCCGCATTACCCAGGGGGCAACACGGAGGCTGATGATCTGCTCTCTGGAAGCTGAAATGGGATAATGGGGCAGGCAGTCCTTCACAAAGTTGAGTGGACATGGGATGCAGCTGAGGGCAATTGAAGACACAGATTATAGTAGAACCCTGCGCCTAAACATTCTCACTTCCCAGATCCGAATGAGAATCCGCATTTTAGTCAAGTGTCCTCCACCCTCCTCTGGCAGGCCTTCTGTGGAAGTTGAAGAGTGGATCAAATAGCTCCTCAAATGATGGCTTACCATCTCATTCATAGCAACAAAGGGAGAGCCCCCCAATGATCTTCAGAACCCTGCCTGATCTAGGCCTCTTTAGCATTCTGACCCTCTCTCTGTCTCCCCATCACTCACTTTGCTCTAGCCACACTGACCTCCTTACTGTTCCCCCAACACACCAGGCATGTCCCCTATTTCCATCTGCTTTTAGTATTCTTTCCCAAATATCAGCATGTGAAGGCTCCTCATTTCCTTTGTCTTATCTCACAGGTCAACACAATCTAAGATTGTAAGCCCCGCCACACTTCTTTCCCTTTCCTTTGCTTTATTTTTTTTTTCTTGGGCATATGTGCTGTTATTTTCTGATTAATAGAAGATAAGATCCTCAAAAGCAGGACTTTTTGGTCTTTTTATTTTTGCCCACGTCTATAACCCCAGCATCCAAGACAGTGCCTGGAACATGTATAATAGTCACTTACTAAATACTGATTGAGCATATGAATTATGAATGAGACACTGCATGGGGTCATGCAATATTGTGGCCTTACAAGCAACTGGAGGATATCTACATAAGCCTTTTGTCAAAAAAATAAAAAATAAATAAAAAAGATATTTGGAGGTATAATGGCATTCTTTTTTTAAAATATATTTTATTAATTTTTACAGAGAGAAAGGGGGAGGGATAGAGAGTTAGAAACATTGATGAGAGAGAGACATCTATCAGCCACCTCCTGCATGCCCCCACTGGGGATGTGCCCACAACCAAGGTACAAGCCCATGGCCAGAATCGAACCCCGGACCTTTCAGTCTGCAGGCTGACACTCTATCCACCAAGCCAAACTGGTTTCACCTATAATGGCATTCTTAATTTCTGGCCATCTCAGCAGAACCTAATCAAAAGCTCATAAGGCAGTATCTCAATGTCAACATGCATTCTAGAGGACAGTTAGATCAGGGGGAGACTGATACTTCCCCAGTTTGTGAAGTATCCGTCTCTACTCCATCAGAGTAGAGACAAAACCATTGTTAAAGTCAGAAGGCTTGGCTCCAGTCCCAGCTCTGTCATTTATTATCTTTTTGGTCTTGGTCAAACTACTTAAAGGTTCGCTTTAAATAGTATTACTAAAGTCACTGCTGCATATTCTTTTATCTATCAAAAGACAACAATAACAGATGCTTCTCTTACCCTCCAGAATCTTTCCAACTGATGTGAGAAAGGCATTTTTATGAAATAATGCGTTACACGGCATGGATGTTTGATGCAATTGTTGTGACAGTGGTGGCTCTTAATGAACCCTGCCTCACTCTCCATAAAGTCCCACACTGACTCATGCCAACCAGTGGGATATTGTTAGCATGAGGAAGCAGGACGCAAAGAGACATGATCAGGACTTATAGCTTGGAGCTTATCCTTCTGAAAGTCAGCCACCATGTTATCAAACATTGTCTCACTAATAGAAAGATGTGAACAGGAGACCAGAAGGCTGATCAACCTTAATTGCTCTGAAAGGTCAGAGCTAATCACTCACTGTTTAGTGGAAACATTGTTAGCTGAAGCAGCCTCTACCTGTTTGTTTCATGTAAACTTCTGTTCTTGGAATTTCCTGCCTAAAGGCTATGGGTGTGTCCTGAAGTCTTAATAAAAGGGGGAAAAAGACCAGAGCAGGGGATAGTCCTTTCCACTAGAGGAAGGCTCCCTCTGGCCCCCAATATCGCCAAATTACTATTTTCTAGTCACTCTTTTCATTTGCGTGCGGCCTCCTCCAGAACCCGAACCCTGAACTGGGAGCCCTGAACCACGTGGGACATGAAAGGGGCTCCCACATTAGCCTCTCCAAAAGGGATAAACTGCAAGGAGGAGACACTGCTGGTGAGAGGTTATCTTAGATATTTTGGCCCCCAATGAATTTCTAGTTGCAAGTGGGAGGGGCCTCAGACATTCCAGGGGAGCAGAGGCACTTCCCAAGGGAGCCCAGTCAACCAAGGAGTCAATAAAAGTGATAAACTATTGTTTGACTCCATTAAGTTTGGGGATGGGTTATAATGGACCTACATATCATTGAAATCCCTTGGGTTTTTTTTTGTGTGTGTGTGTTTTTTTGTTGTTGTTGTTTGTTTTTTGAGAAAGATACAATAGCCCAAAAGAGTGGCTTCAATGGCAGGAATTCTATACATGCTGGAAGCCAATTCTAGCATGTCAAAATTGCAAGAGTTTCATAGAAAGGTTGATGGAACTCGGGGATTCAACAAGGGCTGCTGAGTCACATATGTTTTCGCCTGTTGGGAATGGCTAAACACATTTCCCCAAACCTGAAAAGGATGGATTACATTGATTGTTTGCTGCCAAAATCGGTTTGGCTCAGTGGAAAGAGCGTCGGTCTGTGGACTGAAGGGTCCCAGGTTTGATTCAGGTCAAGGGCATGTAGTACCTTGGTTATGGGCACAGCTCCAGTAAGGGGCGTGGAAGAAGCAGCTGATCAATGTCTCTCATTGATGTTTCTAATTTTCTATTTCTTTCTCTTCCTCTCTTTAAAAAATCAATAATATATATATATATATATATATATATATTTTTTTTTTTAATTGATTGTTTGCTGCCAGTTAGCTCAGGGCATCTCAATCTACATGTCATTGCCTTCTGTTGGCCAAACACCTGAAAAGCCAAGGCTATCCCCAACCTGACAATGGATTCTGTATGAAACTCTACCCTTTGATGGGTATATCTACCTTGCCTTAGGACAAATAGTGTTAATATAAAGCAAGGAGTCCTGAGACAAGAAGAATTTGGTTTCTTCAGCCAAGCTCCTCTGCCCACCCCTCCGATGCCTTTCAAAATTATGTTTTGTCTCTAAACTCTTATTTAATTTATGCACAGCCCCTTCTCTAGATTGCTGAATCCTTCTAGATCAGTGGTTCTCAACTTTCCTAATGCCACAACCCTTTAAGACAGCTCCTCATGTGGTAGTGACCCCCAACCATAAAATTATTTCCGTTGCTACTTCATAACTGTAATTTTGCTACTATTATGAACTGTAATGTAAATATCTGATATGCAGGATGTATTTTCATTGTTACAAATTGAACATAATTAAAGGATAGTGATTAATCACAAAAACAATATGTAATTATATATTGTGAAATATTTATTTCTAGTTACAAATAAATGAAATTTTGTCTTGAATCGTGGTATAGCATGGATAAGTCTTCATATGACAACAGTAAACTACATTGCTACATTTTGCTACACCGAGGAGCGGTGTGTTGGTTCCTAAGACCATGGGAAATAGTTGTTTTCTGATGGTCTTGGGCGACGCCTGTGAAAGGATCATTCGACCCCCAAAGGGGTCACGACCCACAGGTTGAGAACCGCTGTTCTAGATGCTGGATCAAGACCACCGGCATTCTATTCACTGTGTGAAGTAGGAAACAGACCATGGGAGGGATCAGACATTGACCTATTTCACTTAGGTTTGATGTCTAAATAACAGCTAGCACATAGATACCACTTATTCCTATAAGAAAAGAAAATGGAGTCCTTTATGCAAGTTTTTGTGAATTAAAATCCATATTGAGCAAAACAAAACAAGATACTATAGAACATACACACGTCCTATCTGATTTTTCCAAGACTTGTCCACTGAGAGTAGCCAAGCCCCTATGTGAGCAATGTTGAATTTTTCTACCGGACTTCAGAGCAGTCCACCCTTTGGAGGGAGCCTATTGTCCATGATTAGCACCTCTCAGAGGGAGCCAACTCTCAGCCGCCTCCACATTTACCAGCGGGGATCTGCGCCTTTTCGCCTTGATGAATAAGGCACATTGCTATAATTTCAACCTGGGACTTAATCGGCTCTGAAGCTAAATCCAGGTAATCACGGGTCGACCCTTTGGGGCTGTGACTCTTTCTTTGATAAGTGAGGTCCTGTTTCGAAGCACTTTGTCGAGCAATTGGCCAAAGGGTAGAAGCCAGGAAGTGAAGTTGCTGCGAAAGTGCAGGCGGTCACGGGGCATTTTATTATCATTCTGTGAAAAGTGTTATTAACTCAGAAAGAGCCCTGACATTTTACAGGAGACACGGCTAAGCCTTCCCTGGAAACCTGTGTCCTCTGTGCTGGCATTGTTGTTCCGCACAATAGCTTGGACTTTCTAAGCGCCGAGGTTGGGGGACTTTTCAATGTGAGGTGAAAGGTGTCTTCCTGCTACAAGGAACATGTTTTCATCTCTTTTGTAACTCCCTTTTTTCACCCAGAAACACGTTCGCGATGCAGTGAAATATGGATGAGTTTCTCTTCTCAAATTGGTGGTTAACATCCTTGTTATTGTCGAGAAACTCAAGACTCAGAGGAGTAAATTTTCGTTGAATCTAGGACAGGCTGCCAGACTGGATTCTCTGGTTCTTACTTATATGTGACAGCACTGATGTTCAGCAACATTTCAAATGTAACATAAACGGAATGCGCTAATCCTGAAGCATGTAGTGGTTACAAAAAAGGCTCGCTTATGACTGACTAGTACTTTTAATTTATTCCATAAGCACAATGAATTGAAGAAACAGAAGAAAAAAGTGACAGCGACATGTTAGGTCTTAAAGGTTGTTGTGTTGTTTTTTTGTTTGTTTGTTTGTTTGTTTTTGCAGTAATTTGAAGGGCAATAGACTATGCCATCTCAATTCATGCCATTTTGGCATACTGGTTATTTTGAGCTGTAGGCACTTGTACAAAAGCTAATAGGGGTAGAAGCTTTCTCTGAATTCCCCGTATCTGCCTCTCAAAAGAACTCCATTGTCATAAATCCTCTCCCCAAGAGTTGCATCAAAACCTGGGAAGATGCACTTTTGTCACAGGAGGGGAGAGAAGCCAATACCACACCCAGACAGATGTCACACACATTGTCATACATCACATTTATTCTCCCAAGAATCCTGCTATCTTTCCTAAAAGTCACTTACTCTCCCCTAAGAGCCCTATACCTCCCTTCCCGTTTTCTTTCTAATGTTCTTTAATCCCGAATTCTAAGCCACCTCAGCTTCATTTCCCCCTGGGTCACTCTCACATATCCACGAGGTTTACATGTGAACAAACTGCTGTGTTGTTACTTTTGTTGTCAATCTGTCTTTTATTTCAGGGGTCTCAGAAGGGGAGAGACACATTACATGTCCTCCATTACAGACTCATTCCGCACAAAGTCATTGACGGAAGATATACCAATGACCTGAAATCCTGGAGCCTCTGTATTAAAATGCTCCGATGTAAGTGCCTGGCTGTACTGGGGAATCTCTCACTGATAAATGAGAATACAGGCTGGGGAAAATGTGAGTTTACAGTTGTTCAAATGGGAAATAATATAATCATTTAAAAATAATAATACAAGAAGAAACTCTTTCATATATTCACAATTATAAACCTACTTATGCCCCACTCTGTATACCCTTTTCCCCTCACCTCTCTCTCTCTCTCTCTCTCTCTCTCTCTCTCTCTCTCTCTCTCTCTCTCTCTCTATCTAACATTTAACTATATATAGATTGATTTCCCTTATGAAATATGTAATAAGTGGCAGTGTTGTAAAGCACTTCTTTCTTGATTTAAAAATATTTTTCAGGCTTGATATAGGATATGTTTTACTGGGATTTCACACGAGCCACTGACTAGACTCCTGTCCATGTCAGCAATTATTATACGAATCCTTCCTTTAGAGCAGCGGTTCTCAACCTGTGGGTTGCGACCCCTTTGGGGGTCCATCAACCCCACCACAGGGGTTGCCTAAGACCATCAGAAAACACAGATATTTACATTACGATTCACAACGGTAGCAAAATTACTGTTAGGAAGTAGCAAAAAAAATAATAATTTTATGGTTGGGGGTCACCACCACATGAGGAACTGTATTAAAGGGTCCCAGCATTAGGAAGGTTGAGAACCATTGCTTTAGAGTAACTAGGTTGTTGTGAGGCTTAAGTTCGATGATGTATATTGACACAACTTGCAGGAGTAGAGTAACATACAGGCTTACGATGAGATGTGTTGTTTTGAGGAAGAACCAATCTGATTCTTTTTATTCTCAATCTTAAACAATATCTTCTTGCCTGTGTGCTCAGCATGCCTTTACCTGTTCAGGAAGTAACCTTTATCCCTGGGGAGACTTCTCTGGAAAAACTGCCCAAGGCAAATGTAAATCACCGGGAAGCACTCTGAATGCCCACCTGACAGAGCCTGCTGGGAGGCAGCGGAAGCAGGCTAGCCTGGAAGGGTGCAGGGAATCACCCCAAAGTCCTCCTGGCTTACAGGACCAAGCGCAGCAGGTGGAGGTTCGGCCATACTGGAGAAGAAATGCTAAATTCCCAGGGAACCTGGATACTCATTCCTCCTTCACCCTGGATGCCCTGTGAGGTGATTTCCGGATAAAACAAGTGATTTTAACCCTTGATCTGATACAGTTCCTCGTGTTGTGGTGAATCGTCATGTAAATATCTCTGTTTTCTGATGGTCTTAGGCGACCCTGCTAGTGGTTCTCAACCTGTGGGTCACTGCTGTAGAGCCTAAGACCATCAGAAAACACAGATATTTACATGACGATTCACCACAACACGAGGAACTGTATTAAAGGGTCGCAGCATTAGAAAGGTTGAGAACCACTGCTTGATCAGCAGTCAGGACGTACAGCGATTCCCCAAAATACCCCTGCCACTGTGCTAATCGGGCTCTTTGCTTGAGTAGAAAAGTCATAAACTACACTGTACCTTTTTTGGGAAACCCGAAGGGGCAGGCTAAGGGCACTCTGATGCCCAAATTTGAAGCAGCTGCTAACCGAGGTACTGGAAGAGAGAGCTGAGTAAAGCATGCAGCTGTAAATGGATGGATGAGAGTCAACGCGAGGCATGTATTTATAGGCAAGAAGATTTTTTGGACATATACATAATTACCATCTATCGCCTTTATGCAAACATCATTTAAGGAATTTAAAGAGGAAGGAAGAAGAGGAATAAAGAGAAGAAAAGAAAGAGCAAAGGTCCAGTAATGAAAAACTACCTACAGGCCACGATGTGCTAACACCCAGGAATCAGAATGCGCCTGCAGAGAGAACAAAGGGAAGGGAGACACACCCCGTCCAGGGTCTATTCTGCTAAAGGGCAGATCAGATCCAATGCTCCCCTTTGTGAAAGTGAGGTGCTCAGCAAAGTGGCTGCCCCATGCAGGGCACGTGGAGGGGGCGGTCAGGGTTAGATCTGCGGGACAGACAAGAGCATGCTCCCAGGAGGAGGGCAGTTGACAGAGAATGGCACTGCGCTGGTAGAAGACCATGTGAAACTCTTGAAGGGACGGCCATGGAGGCCTCTGGTTGCCAGGAAAGTGTACTTCCTGTCACCTAGCGGGTGGGAGAAATGGCCACACACCGACTCAGCTAAGCTCATTAGTCTTCGGACCTCAAGCACATGAGGGTGATGAAGAAGAGCAGCCCTGTCTGATGTGTAGGAAGAAGGCTTTGTAAACAGGAAGAAAATATTAAAGCGGCATTAATATTTTATGCTCCCCCCAAATGTAAAACAGCAGAAGACTAACACAGCAGTGTTTTTATTATTAGCCTCAGGACAGAACTGTCCCTGGGTAATTCAGCTCCTGTATATAAAAAACAACAACAGCAAAACAACAAAAACACAGCGCACGCTTTTAAAAATGCAGCGTGTGCACATTTCCCTCTGTAAGGAACAACAGAGACAATGACCCTTAAGGGTGGCCAGTCCTGTGTTCCATGTACAGTGTTGTCAGCTTATCGGGCGGGAATGAGGAAGCTGACAGCCCTCTGGAGAGTTCGAGCCGGGGCTGCGTGCAGAAGGCGGGGAGAGCCGACACCCCATTCTGCATGTGATGAGACCAAACAGAGCCGGCAGGGAGACTGCGTGCAAACCTCCTCACACAAAGGCTCCGGCGGCCAGCTGCCTGCCTGTCTGTCATGTTTCACTCTCCTCTTCAGTGGCTTTTTTTTTTCCCCCTTCAGTCCTCCAGACAACATCAAAAGGCTGCAGTATCTTACAGTCCGGTCACCAGCCTCGTGGGACACAGTGTAAACATATTCACTTATTTATCCACTTATCCAACATTTATCAAAAGCTTCTCGTAGACCTGGGGCCGGCAGAGTGTTTGGGATGCAGTGATGAATGAGATAGGCTTTCTACCAGGGAACCTTCATATTTACACTATCACAAAGTGGAGAGGGGTAGCGGTGGGGGAAGTGGAGATGGAAACACCTGCCTGCATGCATCAGATATGCATGCGCGTTTCAGCCAGCAAAAACCTTTTCCCACAAGTATGTCGATGCAGACCAGACCCTATTCAACTAAAGAAACATATCTTTACTAATGAAGAAACATCTTTATTAAGATTCTTTATCCTTAAATCTCAAAAAAAAAAAAATAGAATAACTCATGGAAGGATTTTGATCTTGTGCATACGACTGGTTAGGCACTAAAGCATTTTTAAATTAAAAAGTTGTAACCGTTGATTTGACAAGGTGTTAATTAGAATATGTGTCCTATCTAAGCCACATCTTTGTCATATATAAGTTTTTATCATACAATTAATAACTGAGGCACCTAACTCTGTACCTGGGGTGTAAGCTTACCTACTCCTTTCTTTTTTTAAGAAGAGGAAAATGTTAAGCAGAACAAAGATGTTGTTCTAGCAGCTTCCCAGTGGGAAACTGTCTATCCAAAGTATATTTAAGTGGGCATGGGGGGGAGGCTCAGTATTAAATCATGTAATTTTTTGAATCAGACACCTGAGGAACTGGGGAGTTCCAGCAATATCGTATACTTGGAAACATGAGGAACAAAGCACAGCCCTTTCCCTCCTTTTATTCAAAATAATAAAAAAATGTGTAACTAACAATTAATCCCTCCTAAAAGCACTTAGTGATTTCTGTAAAAAAAAAAATAATAACCACTTCACTCATTGCTGTATCCTGCAGCAATCAAAAAGTTCATATTCAAATGGAAAGAAGTACTTATCCCACTAATGTAAATGGTAGCAGACATGAAATTTGAAAATTGAGTTCCTCATTAATATTGCAAATTTTAAGAGGAATGAGACATTCTTGAAGGGCAGTGAAGGAGAGAAGGTGGCACTAGCTCTGGTCTGTGTCCAGACTGGAGCCTCTTCTGTCTCTGACTCCCTACACGTTATAGTATCGATTTGGACAATATTACAAAGTAGAGAGGGGTAGTTTTTCTTCATAAGCACATCAGGAAATAACTAAAGAAGAAATGAGTGAATTAGAATATCTCTATTTTCAACCCTTAAGGAATCAATTGATTTGATCACCAACACTTGCTAATATAACTAAAAGATAAGCAATAAGCTACTTTATTGAGCAATGGAAGAATACAATATCATCTATCAACTTGGCTTTCGGGAAAAGACAAAGGAAACTAAATCTGATTGAGTTTTGAGACTAACACTACCTTAGAAGAACTACAGAAAGCAAAACATGTTAAACTGCTCAATAATGAATTAAAAATCTATACATTAAACAATCCAGTTTCTTCAACAAATAAATTACAAAGGAAGAAAGCATTGGCAGAGGTAACCCTATATGTAATGGTTAATTTTATGTGTCAATTTTCCTGGGCCTGCTGGACAGATATTGGTTAAACATTATCCTTGATGTCTTTGTACATGTGCTTTTAGAATGAGATTAACATTTAGATTGCTGGACTTTGATTAAGCAGATTACCCTCAATTATGTTGGTGGGCCTAATTCAATCAGTAGAAGGCCTTTCTAGAACAAAGCAAGAAGGAATTCTGCCAGCAGACTAGGTTTGAACTTGAACTGCAACTTTTCTCTGCATCTCCTCCACATTGGCTTACGCTGTAGATTTAGAATATACCAAGCTGCCACAATTGTCAGCCAAGTGAGCCAGTTCTCTCTCTTTATACATATCCTATATAATAAAAGCACGATATGCAAATTGACCCAATAGCCGAACAGCGGAACAACCATCCGGGCGACCATCTGGAACCACCCTATGACACCCACTGGTGTGATGCAATTGTTTGGGGGCCTGACCCTTACCCCATGATTGTCCCGCATCGGGAGGCCCAGGCCACCAGCTGGTGGGGTGATCAATCAGGGGGCTCTGTTATTGCCCCAAAGAGGGAGGCCCAGGACAGTGGCCAGAGGGATTACTGGAGGAAAGCCAGTGCTGACAGCTGGGGGAAGGAAGGCCTTACTCTTATATATAAATTTGATAAAAATAGATTTAGCCCTAACCAGTTTGGCTCAGTGGATAGATCATTGGCCTGTGGACTAAAAGGTCCCAGGTTTGATTCCAGTCAAGGGCATGTACCTTGGTTGCCGGCACATCCCCAGAAGGGGGTGTGCAGGAGGCAGCTGAACTAGTGTCTCTCTCATTGATGTTTCTAACTCTCTATTCCTCTCCCTTCCTCTCTGTAAAAAATCAATAAAATATATTTAAAAAAAAAGAGATTAAAAATATATACCAAATGAAAAAAGCAAACCTCTAAACATAAATTACAGTTTTTAGGAATATTCACTTATGCTATAAAACTCTAAAGGAAAACAAAGTGATGGTCATAAAAGTCAGGTGAGTGGTTACCTAGGGGATGAAGGGCCCAGCTGTGATTGAGACAGGGCAATCAAAAGAGCTTTAGGGTGTGTGGAAAAATTTTGTTTCCTGATCTGGCTGAGGGAAACAAGGGTATTTATCCTACAAAAATATATTAATGTTTATATAGGTTTTATGCTGTTTTTCTATATTTCTTTTAGATTTTATCTAAAAAAGCAAAAGAAACTATAGGAAAAGGATAACACTATAAATTTGCTAAGGCTTTTAAGTATTAATGTTGAGATTAACATTCTAAAGAAGAGATTCTCAATCTTTTTCATCTCACGGTACACATAAACTAATTAGTAAGACTCTATAACACACAAAAATATATATTATATTTTTGGTCGATGTGACAAAAAAAAGTATGATTTTAACTCATTCACACTGGATGGCTATTGTTGTGTCAGCTATTGCCATTTTTATAAAAAAATTGACAATCTAAGGGAAAAGAGGTCAGTGCCCCTGACCAGGTCAGGTATTACATGTTTTAAAAATTCTTGTAGCACCCAGGTTGAAAACTGCTGTTCTAATGGAATATTTATTGCACAACATTTCTCTTTACCTCTGTGGAATAGCTGACCTACTATTTACTAAAATAAAAGAATGATACTATAGCAGCCAAATAACATTTTGCATAGTAGTTCAAAAGACTCTGTGGTAGTATGAGAAGGCAGCTGACCTTTTGTGAGTTAGAAGAAGTAAATCAGCTAAGAAGAGGTCTCCCTGAGCAGTTCATGCTGCCATACCTACAACACCCTTTGGCTCATGTATTCTTAGCACTTAATGGCCAACAGGAAGGGCCAGGCCTGCTGTCCAGTTTCTGCAGGTGCACACTTAGCCAAATAAATAGATGCCAGTTCCATTCACGGAGTCATTAGAAAACAGTAAACAAAGGATACAGGGTAAAAACTGGAGATGGCATTGGGAAAATTACATTATCCATAACAACATTGGCTCACAGCTTCTAGAGAAGAGAAATATCTTACTGAAACTCTAAGGATTCCTAAGTTAATATTTGAATAGCTGGGGGTTGGTATCAAGCAAAGATTAATCATGTATCTTTTTTTTTTAATATATTGTATTGATTTTTTACAGAGAGGAAGGGAGAGGGATAGAGAGAAACATTGATGAGAGAGAGAGACATTGATCAGCGGCCTCCTGTGGGCCCCCTACTGGAGTTGTGCCTGCAAGCAAGGTACATGCCCCCAACCGGAATAGAACCTGGGACCTTTCAGTCCGCAGGCCAACGCTCTATCCACTGAGCCAAACCAGTCTCGGCAATCATGTATCTTGATGTTCTAATTTTAAAGAAAAGAAGTGGATTTCCAGACATATGTTGGCTATTTCTATTTTGAATGATCACAAGCACCTGAAAGTATGTATGTTCAAAGGCAACCAAGATTCCTCCAAAAACATCTCTTCCTAAACATCCCTATTTTTATTCTTGGTACAATCTCATTTGAATTTATGGAAACAAATATATCTTCTTCCCCTCTCCCTCTTCATCTCCAACCAGAGGCCAAATCCTTTCGATTCTGAAGACCTCGAAACACCTCTTGCATCGTTTCATTTAACAGAAAAAACACCTCTTGACTCTCTTCACTGCAATTCATTTTATTGCTTTCAACATCATAACTCAAGCCCTTATCCGCCTTGTATGAACTACTATGAGTTTCCTAACACTTTAAAACACAATTTTATCTTTTTAAATTCCTCGGGTAAAGTATAGCATTAATATTTTTCATATGTACTAACGATAACATCTGTTTTTCACAAATAAAACCAAAACCAAGGGGGGAAAAATCTTCCTATGTACATTATGTAGAGCATAATGTTAAAATTCCTCGGCTTGTGAATTTAAGACTTTCTCATGCGTCCCCAACTGCATGTCTAGCTTCGTCTAATTTCCTTTCCCTATTGTTCAGTCACTCACTTGGACTTCCTTCTGTCTGTAGCCCGTATTGGTCATCTTGTCCTTTCGTTCCAATTGCCTCCTCTAATCCGGTGCTTCTCAAACTTGAGTCTCTTTAGGGGACGCATTGAAGCATGATGGCTAGGCACCAGCCTTAGTTTCTGATTCAGTGGGTCTGGGGTGGGGTCTGGAAATGTGTATTTCTAATACTTTCCCAGGGCATTCTGCTGCTATTGGTCTGTGGATCACAGTTTTAAAACCACAGCTGAACGAAATATGTTCTATTTCTGCAAGAAACCTATCACTTAAGTCTTCATTCGTTAGCATCTCCTCTTATATCTGAGCGAATGCCCCCAGTCCAAAGGCATAGACCCATTCTCTGAAAGCCCTTAGTGTCATATTTCTATCTTTCTTACAACACTTAAGTTGACCCATTTTTCCTACAGTCACACTGTATGAAAAATTGAATTTTCCTTATAGACTGTAAACTTTATGAGGCTAGTATCTATGTTTGAAAAGGCGACATCACAGATCCACAGCACAGAGTACGATGCCTTATCAGTGAGACATAACAGAAGTGTTTTCCGAGCGGTAAGAACACATCTGAAAGGGGATATAATGAGGCTGCCACGCACACCGCCTGGCGGGAAAACTGGCAAAGGGAATGTGCTAGTAAAGCTGTCTTTCGGTGGAAAGCTTCCTCTTCACTTCACATGTGTCCAATAAATCTGGGGCTCCTGCTGTGCTCCCATCTGGCGGAACCAATTACAACGTGTTGGGGCAAAATATTGGGGGGAAATAGTGAAGCAGCTCAATTCAAGTATTTTGTCAGCTGAAGACAAGAAAAAGAGAAGACGGTACTTGCCACTCAGATATCAGATATTTAACACATTTCTGTTTTCTCCTTTCCTTCAGAGGCAGGGTACGTTTCAGAGCACAGTGATCTTGAATCAAAAGTCTCAGGGCCTCCCGGGAACAAGGAGGGAGGCAATGGCATGCTGACATGTGGCATAAGGTGTCTCTGCCAAAAAAACACTTGAACAGCTATCTGATCGTCTGCCATCACTGGAGCTGATTTAATCCTTTCTTTTTCCTTCCTTTTCTAAGTCATAGTCAAGGTAGCATTTTTAGTCTCTCTGTTTTTCTTTTTGCTCTCTTCAGGGGTGTGACATGGTATCCTAGACGGGTCCAGGAATGAGGAATCCTGTGTTCTAGTTTAGCTGCTGTGTCTCTATGTAGCTGGAGAAATACTTTATCAGGCCTCACAATCTCTCTGTCAAAGGATAGGGAAGGGTATGTTCTGTTTGTGTCTGGCATTTCATAAATCTATTTCTCTCCTGAGAGGAGAAACCTCTATGGTACCATAAGGTAATATATCATTGTCCTGAAAGCTTTAATGAAGCCTTTGGAACTGGTTTTTATTTGAGTTGGGAATAGCGTGCTCATTATTTACATTATAACTTAGTATATTTAGTTCATTCACTGCCAGTTCTATTATTCAATCAATTCCATATATCAGCATGGCATAAATGCTCAATATCAGCAAGTGGGACTCACAACCTCCAGTCAATTGACTTGCCAATTACACACCTACATCTACATCTACATCTTTTTTTATTCTAAATAGCACGGCTTTCTTTGTCAGGATTCCATTAAGGGGTTATAGGAAGCCGGGTGAAATGTAATTGAATAACACTTTGAACTTAGATCAAAGCACAGTGGCATATTTCAAAAGTACTACTGAAGTCATAAGAAAAAGAGAATTGATATGAAGTAATGAAACTACAAAGTGGAAAAAAAGCTACATAGTGCATATACATGTGTGGATGGTAAGATACCAATGCTATTCTATTAGTTTCAACTTCTAATTGAAACTTCAGTACATCCTCCTGCTATCCTGCATTCATTTCTTAATCTTTTACAGCCTTCTGAGCGTAGGACAGAGTTAATATAGCACTTGTGCTTATAATATTCTTAAAAGATGCGACTGAAGTTCAAAAATGATGACCACTTTGTTTAAGATCATAAGGTGACAGAAACGGAGCTGGCAATCACTTTTTTTCTTACCAACCAATAACATATACACACACGCATATATATTCATGGATGCATATTTCATGAGGAAAGATGTTTATTAACTTATTTTGTGTCTCTCACAATATTCAATATAGCACCTATCATAATACGTATATTTAGCAAAAAGATGTTGAATAAATGTTACTTCAGGGTTTCATTTGTTCTGAAAAATTGTCACATGATTGGTGATGGCCTTCTAACATAATAGTAAAACCTAGATATTATCAATAAATAAACTTCTTCTCAGTTTTTTAAAATGTATTTTTTATTGATATCAGAGAGGAAGAGACAGAAATTTCAATGACAGGGGATCACTGATTGTCTGCCTCCTGCATGCACGCTACTGGGAACCAAGCCCACAACCCAGGCATGTGTCCTTGACTGGAATTGAACCAGGAAGCTTTCAGTCCTCAGGCCAATGCTCTTTCCACTGAGCCAAACTGGCTAGGGCTCTTCGCAGTTTTGTGTTTATGGTCAAGATGGACATGGACAAATAGGGGCAGGATTTTCCCTCTCACTTGTAACAAATAAAAAATCAAACAAAATATACTAAACAATGTTACTTAGGGCACTGAGTACCAGGCATTGAGGGAAAATGATCCCCAAGAGATGGGTAACAAAGGGACTGAGCCCTCACACTGCTCCATCCTACTGTTTAGAGTAAGTTTCCAGGTTATGGTGCAGGGGGAGGAAACCTGGATCCAGACTATTATTCTCTCTGGTCCTGGAGATGATGCTGGGAGCTCCAGGATGACAAGGAGATAAGAGTACACAGGGCAGCAGAGGTAGAGAGCACAGAGCTGCATACAGAGAATCCCATAAACTGCCATATTCCCTCTTGAGGATTCACTGAATTCCTGATCAGGTCTTGGGTGTGGAGAAACTACTCAAGGCCAGGTTAAAAATCTCCAAAATGATAACAGAGAACAGTGTCGGAATTTCACATCAACCCTCAATAGTTCTTGTTCCTTATAACTGGAGTAGAAAACTTTCCAATTCAGGAAACACTAGAGAACTATGAAGGATTCTACCTCAGTAAATGGGAAAAATTAACCTGAGACTAAATGTAATTCTAGTCTGACCTAACAAAGCTTAAGGCAAAGCTGAATGGACCAAAGGTTATACAATAATTCAGCACCATGCCAGACCAAAGCCCAAGAATATTTATGTAGATAAAAATATTCTAGATCTAAAAATCTCTTAAAGTTTCTATTCTAATTTCTGCTCAAATATCACATTGTAGATGTAAAAAAGCTGGACAATTACATTTAGGCTGAGGGGAAAAATAATAAAAACTCACCCAGATATAATACAAATTGATACTATGGCTGTATTCCTTACATTTAAGAAGCAAGAGACATAGATATAAAAAAGAAACAAACAAACTCTTAGAGGAAAAGCTAAAAGATCAGGGTTAGAACATCTATTGGATGAAACTAAAGCAGATTAAAATTGCAGAAGAAAGAAATTAATGACTTGAAGACATAGAAATAAAAACTACTAAAATGAAGGCTGAAAGAAAAATTAATATAGTGCCAATATGGTGAACAAATTGAAGCAGTTAAATGATGTTTAATTGAAGTTCGTGAAGGAAAGTAAAAGGGGGAGGAGGTGGCTGACACCTTTTAAAGAAATAATGGCCATTTTTTAAATTTGAGGAAAACTATAAGTACATTGGTCTCATGATTATAATGAGTTCCTAGACCCCAAAACATGAATTAAACTATTACAATAATAATCAAATTGCTTGAAATAAATCTTAAAGAGAAAAACCATAAAAAGAGTCAGAGTAAAAACAAATCATTATATATATAACTATATAACAGCACATTTCTTGTTATATCAATGCAAGTGTGAAGACATAGGACAATATCTCTAAATTACTGAAAGAAAGAAATATATGTCAACCTAGAATTCTTTACCCAGAGTAAATCTTTCAAAATTAAAGATGAGGCAGACTTTTTAAACAAATCAAAAGCTAAACGAATTTTAAGCCAGCAGGCCTGCACTTCAATAAATGTTAAAGGAAGTCTTTTGAACAGATAGAAAATTACAGCAGACAAATTATGGATCTACATAAGGGAAATTAATAAAACCAGCAATAGTTAACTACATGAATAATACACATGCTTGTTTTGCTTATTATTAATATCTCTTTCAAAGTAAATCAAGTATTTAAAGCAAAAATAATGGCTGTATTGTATATTTTATATGGAATTAAAAATAACAATAGCACAAATGATTGGTAGGTGAAAGAATGTATACTCTTATAGGATTCTCATACTGCATGTGAAGTAGTCAATGAATACTGAAGCTATATATGATAAAGATATACTGCAAACCCTAAAAATACCTCTAAATTAAGGCAACAAAGAATTATAGTTAATGTTTAAACAAAGGAGGTAAGTAGAGTTATAAAAATATTCAGTTAATTTTAAAAAGAGAACATAGGGGCAAAAATGAATAATGAACAAATGGGGCAAATAGAATTAAAATAGCAAGATAGTAGGTCTACACTCAGTCATTCCAATGATTACATTACATTGTCTAGACACCCTAACATATAGGCATTTTGTCAGATTTAATAACACCTCTGGATCTCGCCTATAGAAAACCCAATTTAAACATTAAGCTATAAATAATTAGAAGTGAAAGGATGACAAATTTTATACTTTACTAATAATAACTTTAGAAGCGTGGAATGAAAACATCAATAGGAGACAGAGTAAATTTCTGAGTAAAGAATATGACTATGGATACATAGTATCATTTAATCATGACAAATAGTTCAATTCTTCAAGAAAACATAACAATCCTAAATATTTAATGAGCTCTAAAATATTTAAAGTAAAAAAAACCAATAGACTACAAGGACAAAAATATCTGCAAGTATACTTGGAGATTTCAATATGCATATTTCAATAATTTTTATAGAACAAGTAAAAGAAAAGTTAGCCTGTATTAACACTAATTGGACACATGATCAGTTCAGTAGTGGGTGCCATACCTTGCTCTAACTGATAAAAGGAGAATTTTCAAATATTTTTAAATTATGACTGAGAGAGAACAGGCTCTTTCATGGCTGAAGCTAAAACATTAACGTTATGAGAAGTCAGCCCTTATCTTTTCTACCAAGACCGGAATATGAGGGGGATACATTATGAAGAGATAAATGAACAAGGAGAGAGAAGAGACTGATGTGATGCTCCATGGTACTCTCGTTGTTGGTTCTCTTCCTGTTACCTGCCTGCATCTCATTTTCTGTGTATGTCTGAATTTTCCAGCTCTTAATTGATTTTGTGAGATATCATAGAACCCATTTCTGCTTCAGGATCTAAGAGCAACACAAAAGGCACACATAATGGAACACAAAATTTGAATTTATTTGTCTGGTATTGAAGATCTTGCCCTGCATCCCTATTACTATTCTTGCCCACTAACTCATCATCCATAGGAAAACTGTAGACCAGCAGAGACTATTTTTACTCTCATACTTCATCCCACTTGGAATAGACTTCTGTTTTTTCTACTTCCCCTTTCTGATCAAATTCTAGATCTTCAAACATGACTTCCTAGACCAAATTAATTAAGCGATCATGCCTCCTCACCACCACCCCCTAAATTCCTAGGCATTGTTATCTTTGCCACTATTATAATACTTAGCCAGTTTTCTCTTACTAGAGGCCCAATCCATGAAATTTGGCATGGGCGGGGGGAGGGTGTGTCCCTGAGTTCAGCCTGAACACTGTTCAATCTGGGACCCTCTCTAGGGATGTCCGACTGCCCATTTTGGCCCGATCCTGGTGGGATCAGGGCTAAATGGGCAGTCGGACATCCCTCTCAGAATCCAGGACTGCTAGCTCCCAACTGCTCACCTGCCTGTCTGCCTGATTGCCCCTAACCACTTCTGCCTGCCAGACTGATCACCCCCTAACCAATCCCCTGTAGTCTGATTGATGCCTAACTGCTTCTTTGCCAGCCTGATTGCCCTAACTGCCCTCCCCTGCCAGCCTGGTAAGCCTTAACTGCCCTCTCCTGCTAGTCTGGTCACCCCCAACTGCCCTTCCCTGCTGGCCTGGTCCCCCCCCCAACTGCTCTGCCCTGAGGGCCTTTTCATTCCCAACTCCCCTTCCCTGCAGGCCTGGTTGCCCCTAACTGCCCTCCCCTGATGGCCCAGTCACCCCTAACTGCCCTCTCTACCAGCCTAGTTGCCCCTAACTGTTCTCCCCTGCTGGCCTAGTCTCCTCCAACTGCCCTTCCCTGCAGGGCTGGTCCCCTTCAACTGCCGTCCCCTGCAGCCTGGTCCTCCCTAACTGCCCTCTCCTGACAGCCATCTTGTGGAAGCCATCTTAGTGTCCACATGGGGGTGTCCATTTTTGACCACATGAGGGCAGCCATCTTGTGTGGGAATGACAATAAATTTGCATATTACTCTTTTATTAGATAGGATTGTTATACAACATCTTACAGAAATGTTTTGTCCCCAATTATGGCTGTAAATTTAGTAACCTGATTGGGCTTTGTCTTGAATATTAAAACAAAACATCTTTCTCACCAATCTTAGGAAAGTGCTTTAAATAACAGGTATTGCATTACTAGTCCAATGAAAATAAATTATCAGGGATTTCTAGGTTGCTATTGGGACCGAGAATCAGTTTGTAACTTATTGTTTTCTGAGAAAATTTAATCTGATTTCAAACTGGTTTTATCAATGTTCACAACTCCATTCTTACATGTGTTTTCTGTATTAATTTGTAAATTTATTTATACATTAGAAACTTGACTCTATAGTTTTATTTATGCCAAGTTATCATAACTAGGCACATTCTGTAATTGCTAAAAAGTACAGCTATTAGCAAAAAAAATAATTAATCTTTCTGAAACTTTGTATCTGCTGATAACTGTAGACTCAAGGAAAGAGAATACCTTGCTTTTTTCTTCTCTTAATTAAGGTTGCTTAATGCTGCTTCATTCCCAGGTGCAAAAAAAGACAGTTAATGAATGCTATTAATAAATGGGGAACAATATTAAATATTAATTTTCCACTTTTTCATCTCAACAGCAGAGAAGGATTTCCCTAAAGCATTCCTTTTAGTGAACCTGTTCTAAGTGGATTCTTTAACTTAAAAAGTCATTATAAAAATCCTTAGTTTTTGAGCAACCTCAGCCAGAGTTCATTTCAAACAGAAACAAATGATAGTTGCAAAGTGCCTAAGATAGTTTTCTATTAAAAATGTGGAAATGAGTCTAACCATATTTAAGGCACCTTACATCCAATATGTAAGAGCTTTGTGTAGGTTAGGAGCTCAGGTTTGGATTTTAAATGTATTTGTGATCAAATACTATCTCTGCTGTCACCCTACCTGACCCTGTGTAAGTACCACAATTTCTTCAAACCTCAATTTTCCTCCTACAAAAATTGTGGATGATGTTAGTACCAAATCACAGATGAAGTTTAAATAAATCAAAATAGGTTAAGTGCTCACGACATAGTAATTGCTTAATGAACTTTAGATTCAAATATTTGCAAAAAATGTAACAGTTGTATTTTATTTGAATCAATGAGTAAATTTAGTATAGATTATATAGTATATACTAGCTTTATTAAATAATGTGTTTGAAAAATAAGTTATGTTGAAAATATATATGAAGAAACCTTATTTTTTATTTTAAAAAAGGTGAAGTTTTCTTTTATTCAACTTTGAGATTGCTTATATACTATGTTAGCATAACTGTTAATAAAATCCTATATAATAAAAGGCTAATATGCAAATTGTCCAGGCCCATCCCCTCAGTTGCCCCCACCCTCGATTGCCCCCCCCCCAACCCAGATCAGGTGCAGGGCTGGCCAGCCAACCTTTCAAGTCCCCTCCTAGATACTGGCTCAACCTGATT